>JAJIBD010031077.1:0-19320 GCA_021461705.1 Cryptotis parvus | reverse complement strand
CCTGACCTAGCAATCTACCACTTCTGCTGGTGACTGGGACCCTGGGGGACTACAGGCTCCACCCTCTGACCGAAGCACCAGGCCCTCAGAGGGGGCTGGGAGGGCGCCTTGAGTGCAGCCCCCCCAGACTGCTGGAGCCGCCAGCTACACCTCCAGCCCAGACTGGCTTCTCTAGACAGAGGGTGCTGTTAGTTCAACTGCAGTTCCTCGGCCAGGTTTGCTTTCCTAAGCGGGCTGCTGTTCACCTGGTCTAATCTCTCTCTGTCGGACTGGCTTCTCTAAGCGGGCTACTGTAGTCCAGCTTTTATGAGGCCTTGAAAGGATGAATGATGTGTTTTTCTTTTTGTTTCTTCCCTTCATGACAGAAAATTCATTCTAGAGTTACACACAGAGCTCATCATGAAAACCTAACGCTTAAAGTAGAAGCCTGAGTTAAAAAAAGCAAAGGCCTGGCATCTCAGCATTGTCCTGAGAGGGAGATAACAGCAGGTCTTGCAGATGGGGTCGCCAGGAAGTGACCATACCTGCCCACTGGATTTTGTGATGCTGCTGCAAGCCTTGCACTGAATGAGGAGCAGGGCTTGGTTTCCTTCTCTCTCTCACTGCCTGTCTGTCTGTCTACTTGTCTGCTGTCTCTCTGGCTGGGGATGGGATACAGGGCTCTACCACTGAGCAATTGTCTGGTTTGGGGTTTATTTCAATTATTGTTCTAGCCCCCCCAATGCCTAAGGCAACATCCAACCCAAAGCAGGATGGTATCTGCAAATGTTTGTTGCCATTTGACTGCTCTTATAATTACCTAGATTACCCATTACATGTTTCCAGTTTTATTGAACTATAATGGTTATACAGCACCGTATTCATTTCAGACATATGACATGATTCAATATTTGTATATATTGGAACATAAGCACCTCGTCTCATTAACTTCCATCCATTACTTCCCATCATTGCAAAATAATTTCTTTTGTTAAGAGAAGTTTTTCAGAGCCACAATGTTAGCTACTTTGAAACACACACACGAGGTCCTTTCTCCGGCTCACTCAGCTCAGGAAACATTCCCTCCCTTCCCTCCAGCCCAAAGGGTACTTGTAGTTTTTCACTTGCTACCCCTTTTGCTCAAGAAATGTTTACATATCTGAATATATTCATAGGAACATAAAAATTGGTATTCAAGTCAACATCACTGATAAAAAATCATTAAAATTTTAATTGTAAAAACCCACTTTCAGGGCCAAATTGATGGCCCAGTGGGTAGGGCATTACCTTGCGCGGCCGATCCATGCCGGCCTGGGTTTGATCCCGGCATCCCATATAGTCCCCGAGGCACCGCCAGGAGTAATTCCTGAGTGCAGAGCCAGGAGTAACCCCTGAGCATAGCTGGGTGTGACCCAAACAGCAAAAAAAAAAAAAAACCTTCAGCTAGGTGAATTTATGTAGGGTGTGACAGGTAAGAAGCATTGAAGAGTAGACTGGGAGGCGCACAGTGGTTGGGGGCCCGCTGCAGACCTAGTGTCTGAGGCAGTTCAATCCCAGCATCACACGCCCTCCTGAGCATCACTGGGTCTATCACTTATGTGTCTCATCAGAAGCACCCCTGGGTAATCTCATGGTCTGCGTTTCTGCAGGACCCTACCAACACCACATTCATGGGCTCTAGCTTTGAGTCCAGCTAACTCAGGGTTAGCTGAGCGTGACTGAGAATGCCCTAAGCCTCTCTGAGCATCACTTGGCAGGTTCCTCCCTTTGAAAATATACTGAAACTCTATCAACCGATTTGTGATTTAAGATCTGAAGGACACAATCAACTTTCTTTCTTTTAAAAACATTTTTTGGATCTTTTTGGAGTAATACCCAGGTTACTTCTGGCTTTGCATTCAGGGAATTACTCCTGGTGATGCTCAGGGGATGCCAGGATAGAACCTGAGTCAGCTGCATGCAAGGCAAATACCATACCTGTTGTGCTATCATTCCAGCCTAATCGACTTTCTTTCATTAACAAGTACTGAACAATCAAATTAGAAATAACAAAATAGACTTTTTGTCAAGTACACAGAGCATTCACCATGATTTTGGTCATATTCTGGGCTACAGAGCTAATTTCTATAAATTTATAGGGACTGAGATAACACAAAGACTGAGATTAAACACTATTAAGTAAGAAATGGAGAGACCAGACATGGGGGCAGAGCTGCTACTGGCTCTCACTGTGCCTAACCCGTTCATGAGGTGCCAGGGAGGGATGACAGGTTTTAGCCCTGGCCCGCCACCCCAGCAGAGCCTCACAACAAGCCAGACGACCCCCCCACTCCACGAGGACCTCCATTTTCCACATCTGGACTTCCTCCTCGTCAGAACTCCACCCAGCAGACCAGCCTATCACAGCCCAGCTCATCGAGATCCACCCTGCTGCAGTCTTTTTAATCCGGCCCAGGTATGCTGATCCAGAGAGCAGACATGGGGCAGAGCTGCTACTGGCTTTCACTGTGCCCAGCCCGCTCATGAGGTGCCGGGAGGGATGGCAGGTTCTAGCCCTGGCCCGCCACCCCAGCAGAGCCTCACAACAAGCCAGGCGACCCCCACTCCCATGAGGACCTCCATTTTCCACAGGACTTCCTCCTCGTCAGAACTCCACCCACCAGACCAGCCTCTCACAGCCTTGCGGCGCGCAGCTCATCAATAAATGCTGGATTTTGAGATGACTACAAGAGTATGCTGTCTGCGGCAGAAGCCTGGCAAGTTACCCATGTCGTATTTGATATGCCAAATACCAAGTAACAATTATAGACCTCATTCCCGTGACCTGATGAAATGGTTTGAGGCTCTTTATGTTCCTGGAGCAAGCTCTACTTGCATGAGACAGGTCATATAGAGATGTTACTGGTGCCCACTCGAAAGCAAATCGAAGATGAACGGGAAGACAGTGACAGTAGTAAGAAATGAGTAAGAGAGAAAAATGTAGCAGAATCCATTTAAAGGGCAGAGAGATAGTACAATAGGTAAGACTCTTGTCATGTACACACAGGATAAAGGGAAAATTTAGGAATTTGAGTTAAGAAACAAAAGCATAACAAATAAAAGTGTTTGATATAAGCAAATTAATGCTTAGAGGAAAATATGTAGGCATTAATTATTTGTAAAGGAAATAAGTCTGACAATAATGATTTAGATACCTCTTAAGAAATTGCAAAAGTCAAACACAAAGTAAGGAGAGGATGAAATAAACATACGAGGAAAGGAAGGCCATAAGATAATAAGGAAGGAGTAAATAAATAAAATAGAAAAATATGACAAAAATCAATAAAATCTACTTATATTTTTAGCCTGTCCTATCAATAAATAGATGCCCATTGCCAAGATCAGAAATGACTTTTATACATCTCCCATGGAAATTAAAATGTTAATGAGGTAATATTATGAACAACATTATGTCAAAAATTGATAGCTAAAATAAATGAAGTATACAAATTTTATTTAAGACCCAGAATCCAAAAAACCCTCTCTATGCTTAGATGGTCCCAAATTTCTGCATCTATTTTAAAAACTATAGTTAAAAATAGTTCAATGAAGAAAATATCTAACCCACCTGAGATGAGTTTAGTGGTAAAAGTTGATCACACATTCAAGAAAGAAATAACAATTCTGAAATGCTTCCCCCCACAATGAGGGTGGATGAAACACATTCATTTCATGAGGCCTCTATTCACTGGATACAAAAATAACTGAGGAAGACATTACATGAAAAATAGTCTACAACCTAAATACTCCTCACGAACATAGAAGCAAATGTCCTTGGCAAATATTAGCAAACCAAACCAAATATTAGCAAACCAAACCCAGCAATATATTAAAGGACATCACATGATGAACAAGTTAGTTTATGCCCAGAATGCTGGGTCGGTTCCCTCATTTGAAGATCAGTCAATAAAATTGCCATGTAAAGAGATAAGAAAAAAAAATAACAGGGATCAGAGTGATAGTATAGCAGGTAGGGCATTTGCCTTGCCCAGGACGAGCCAGGCTCAATCCATGGCATTTCATATGTCCTCAGACACTGGCAGGAGTGATTCTTAAGTGCAAAGTCAGGAGTAACTCCTGAGCATGACTGGTGTGGCTCAAAAACCAAAAAAAAAAAAAGAAGAAAGAAGAAAAAAGGAAAAAAACAACATGTGATTATAGACAAAGAAAAGATTTTAGCCAAATTCAATATCAATGCATTAAAATTTTCCAAGAAAATAGAAATAATTGGGAGTTCTTCAATCTAATAATGGTCAGCTATGGAAATGTGCAACTGATATTATATTTAATATTGAATTAATACTATATTTAGTACTCAGTGCTTTATCCCTAAAATCAGGAACAAGACTGAGACATCCATTCTCACTACTAATTCAAACGGCACAGAAAAAATAGATGGTATATGACTGGAAAGGAGAAATTATCTTCATTTGTAGGTAACATGATTATCTATGTGGAAATTGATAAGCAATATCTTATATTAAGATATTTATAAGCAATATCTTACCATAGCAGCAAAACCATAAAGCATAGTTTAATAAATACACACTCCATACACTGACAGGAGAAATATAACTAGGCCTACAGAGAGAAACATACTGAGTTCTAAGACTGGCAGTGTCAATGTCATCAAGATTTCAGTTTTTCCCAGACTTATCTTCAGTTTCAACACAACCCCTCAGTTCACACTGGAACTGGGCTGCTGCAGGCTGTGGACACTCCTGACCTTTCTGGTCAGGTCAAGGCCTCAACCCACCTGACCGCTAGAGTGTTTTTCCCAGAATAAAAACCCAGTCAGTCTTCAGGCCTCCCTTCAAATGCTTGCGGGCCTCCATGCAGATCTGAGGATCAATTTCTATCCCCAAGCAGCAGAAAACACAGGGCCCTGTGTTTCATGATCTGGCCTTGCCTTCTTTTGGCCATCTTCTGTTTACCCAATAAGGGAGGGCGAGGCTTGTCTAAGGCTTCTATTTTGGGACAGATTGATTTAGAAAGTTCTTTCTGACTCTGAGTGGAAATCTTTGTTCCTTTAACACCCTCCTGGAATTAGACTATCTGATCCCACAGAAGTACAATCTCACATTCATTAAGAGCCTCTGAGCAATTAAGTGTGACTAGGCCGTCTGAGCTTTCTTGTGTTTGCTAACTGTTCCCTGTAAGTTTAGGTATTCATGCAAGTAATGATTTGAATTTTTATATTATTCATTGCCCTTTCCATAGAGCATCCAGTCAAAAAATTCCTGTTTTAATATCTATCATCTAAGCTGAATGTGAATCCCATTAGCCAACCTGGGGTGTGGCGGATCTGCCATCTTACTTTCTGACACACAGTCTCCTTACGTGGCCTAAACTGCATTTGTGTTTGGTAGTCTCAAGCACTCATTCATACAGAGGCTTTGCTTGGAGCTGAAAGTTGGCACCTAAAAGTTTTATTATACTTAAAAGTTGGATGTGCTTCTGAAATGGTTTGTTTTAGTCTATTTTTTCCTTCCTATAATTAAACAATTTTATTTTCCTATAATCCTATTATTATCAATTTATCCATGTATTTTGAATGAAGACCTTATTATGTATTTTTTAACTTACTGATATTTCTTGTGTTGTTTTTTTGTTTGGGGGCTGCACCATATGGGGTGCCAAGGATTGAACTCAGGTCAAGGTCAGCTTCACGCCAAGATACTTATTCTCCTTTTGATAATTAAAATTTTAATTTCAAAATAGACACACAAGTTCTTAAAAAATAACAACAGACCAAGGGATTGGAGGCGATAGCACAGTAGGTAGGGCATTTGCCTTGCATCAGCCGACCCAGGTTTGATCCTCGGCATCCCATATGGTCCCCCAAGCACTGCCAGGAGTAATTCCAGAGTGTAAAGCCAGGAGTAACCCCTGAGTATTGCCGGGTGTGACCCAAAAAGCAAAAAACAAACAAAAAAACAAACAAACAACCAGACCAAGAGGCTAGAGTGATAGAACTGTAGGTGGGATTCTTGCCTGGTGCATGGCTGGTTCTGGTTTGATCCCTAGCACCTATGTTTCCCCCAGTCTGCCAGGAATGATTCCTGAATGCAGGATAGGAGTAATCCCTGGAAACTGCTGGTGTGGCCCCCCAAAGAAACAAACAAAAAGACAGGAAAAAAAAAAGCTCATTGCAAAAGCATTCTCTGCCCGGTACCCCTCTCTCCCATCCCGTTGTGCTTGAAACTATACTCCTTAGTCCAAGGAACATTTTCATTCCTCATTAGAGGCTGCCAGCTCCTTCTTCCATAATCTAAAAAGAAGAAACAAGATAACTCAGAGTAGCCACCGTGATCATTCCTAAATAAGGAGGTAATGGACCAGAATTCTTGTTGGTATTGAGCATGACTCCCGATGCTTTGCACCTGTTTTCTGACTGAAGGAGGAGTGTGGAGCTGACATTACAATGTAAGGAATGGAGAAATAATGAAGAACAAAGATGTGCAAGGCTTCCAAAACCTTTCCATGCGGTGCAAATAGATTGTCTTCAATTTTTTTTCCTTTTTGATTACATTAATGATAAAACACCGAGGGAAAAATACCCAAGAAGGACACAATTCTGTTCTGAGAATTATTCATTCAATGAACACTGACTTACTCCATCACTAGGGTACCACAAGGTTTGAGATGAGGAAACAAAGTTCAGCAAGAGAACTGTGGCCCTTGGAGTCTAAGAGAGGGTATAGCAGGTACCATCTTGCCTTGCACACAGCTGACCTGGCTTCAATCCCCTGAATTTCCTATGACCCTCTCAATCCTGCCAAGAGTGATCCCTGAGTGCAGAGCCACGAGTAAGCCCTGAGTACTGCTGGGTGTGAACCCCCCCAAACAAAGAAAAATGTTAAAAGGGATCTATGGCTCCTGTCCTCAAATATACCTCCAGAGAGAACACCAGTAAGAATGAATCACTTGAATCCCGTTATTCATCGATTTGCTCGAGCGGACACCAGTAACATTTCCATTGGACCGAAAATCAGATGGGCTGGACATGTAATGCGATTTGGAGACAACCGCTGGACTAGATCCATTACTGACTGGATCCCACGGATGTCAAAAGTTCATGTGGCTGCCCACCTACAAGATGGTCTGACTTCCTTGTCAAGACCCTGAAGGAACGGTTTGAGGCTCTTCATATTCCTGAATCAACCAGATGCCATTGGGCTACATTGGCACGTGATAGGGTCCAATGGAAATGTTACTAATAAGAATGAAGTGTTTGCAATACTGGGGGACCGGTTAGTAGAGGGTACAACATGGGAAAAGGGGTGTGAACAAATAACTCATGTTTGCTAGAATTGAAGGTTCAAACTCATGTTTGCTAGAGTTGAAGAAAGCATCCTGGAGTAAAGCTACGGGGGAGGGAGGTAACTTTACAGGGTGGGACCACCTGCCGCACATGCAGGAGGCTCTGAGTTTAATGTGTCTACTATTCCTGCATTCCCACCATCCCCAGGGTGGGACCCTGTTGGCCCCTCAGCACCAATCCATCGGCGCATGGGATGATGTATCACCAAGAAGATTCTGGCCTCCCCTCACACCAGTACCCCCAGGGAGCCCCCAAGAGAGAAGATACACATTAGGGAAAATGAAGTCATAGAATTTGCTTTTAAGTCGATGGACATGGAGAGTATTGTGCTGAGTGAAATGAATCAGAAGGAGACGGACAGTTTGAAAGCCACGATGCCTTTCCCCCACACTACACCCTAGTAACTGTGGAGGGATGGGTGCCAAACACTGTATGACTGAAACTAATGATGAACTACTTTGTAATTGTATATCTCACAGTGGTATAATAAAGTTTAAAAAACTCAGGGTCCTAATCCCCCCAAAATATATAATGTGTGCTTATGTGTCCTTATATGTAAATGAAAAGACTGGTAATAGTGACACACAGAACAGCAGGAAGGAATTAATATTTCTTATTAAAAGGCACTTTTACTACCTGTGAAGTGGCATGAGTTTAAAATTGGTCTTGAAATATGAAACTGAGACTTGTAAATGTATTTTTCAAAATCTAGGAAAACTATCAAGCAAGTCTTAAGAAGTAGTATATAAAGTCAGGCACGGTGGTATAATAAAATGTTTAATTTAAAAAATAAAAAAATACCAATATCCAAGGTCAGGTGAAACATGGATCATAAGGTCTTCTCAAAGGTGGAAATTATCACAAACGTGTGGGAGTCAGAGGCTAGGTAAGACAGAAAATGGAACAGTGTGCTAACAATTGTCGAAAGTACTAATACCAACCTAGAACTGAGCATTAAATACAAGCAAAAGATACACATGACAACCCTTTAATATATGTTCTGTAATCCGCAATCTGGAAGGGAGGGAAAATAGAAAGAGATAGAGAGAAAGGGAAGAAATAAAGAACCTGCCATGGAGGCGGGCTGGGGAGGGGAAGTAACCAGGGACATTGGTGGTGGGAAATGGACACTGGTGGAGGGATGGGTGCTGGAACACTGTATGACCGAAACCCAAGTGTGAACATCTTTGTAACTGTATATCTCACAGTGGTATAATAAGTTATTAAAAAAAGTAGTATATAAAGTCGGAGAGGAGTGCAGGGCTTTCCTGGCGCCGCGGTTGTCTGTGGTTCCATCCCCAGCACCTGAGGAGTGACTCCTGAGAGCTAAGTCAGGAGTAAGCTGTGAGCACAAATAAACAAGCAAGCAAACAAATGAAAGTCATATATCTTATATGCTAGAAGAAGAGAGAAAGAATCATATAACATTAAAACCACAAAAGAGAGAAAATGGTGGAAATAAAAAACATAGAAATGAGCAAGGGCAGTAAATAGAAACCAATCTGGTGGATTTTAATGCAGCTGAATCAACAGTAACTTTGAATGTCAGTAGCCTAAGATTGTGCTATGGGTAGAAAAACTGATCATAAAGTGTACACGGAAAGGCAAAACACAATTCATAATAGCCAACAAAATATAGAACAAGGAGGGGACATTGCTGGGGGTGAACCCAAAACAACAACAAATTAATTAAAATTAAAAAAAAATTAATTAAATGACAGGACATATGGAGATGTTAATGGTGCCCGCTCAAGCAAATCACTGATGAACGGAAGACAAGTGATACAAGTGATACAACTTAAATTGAAAATCTTCTACAAAAGATTATGTCAAAACTTACAGGCTTTAAGAAAAGACACATTTGCTCAAGACACACTTGACTGTTACCTGTAGTACATAAATAACTCAGTGTATGTGAGTAGGGGGTTGGCCACATCTGATGATGCTCAGGGATTACTCCTGCTTTGCACCCAGGAATTACTGCTGGCAGTTCTGGGGAAACATAGGCAAAACAAACTCCATACCTGCTTTACTATTACTCAGGTCCAAACTTTTTAGAGAATGCTAAAAAAAGTACAATGCGGTTTTAAAAAATTGGCCAAAGACTTTACAGACAGCACAGAAGATGGCAAATAAGCATATTAAATGATGGCTCACAAAATATGTTGTCAGGCAGGGGCAGATTAAGACGACAGTGAGTCCCAGCCTATTTGAACGGTCCATATCTGAACACTGTCACCATTAGATGCTGCTGAGGTGGTGGAACAGGAACCTTATGCACAATGGTGGAGCCACCTTGGAAAATATTTTGGGCCGTTTATTATAGGCTTAGTCATACCCTCATATAATTTTGCAATTTTACTTCAGGCTATTTACACAAAGGAGTCGAAACTTATGTTCACAGAAAGCTTGCACATGGATATTTATAGCAGTTTTGGTCATATTGCTCAAACTTGGAAGTAATTAAGATGTTTATTAGTAGCTGAGAAGTAAACTGTGGCACATCCTGGCTATGGGCTATTAGTTAATGCCAGAGAAATGAGTTATCTAGCTATGAAAAGACACGAAGAAACCTTAACTGCATATTGCTGCATAAAAATGCAGATCTGAAACTGTGTACTGTATGATTTAGAAAAATATGACATTCTGAAAAGGTCAATTCTGTGAGACAATACTACAGTGGAGGGAAATGTGTAAGCACAGAGTTTGGGGCTCTGAAGACACTCAGCATGACCTTATAGTCGAGGCACATTGTGCTGAGCAGCAATGTGCACCTAGGGGAATCTAACATAAACGGGCTTTGGGTGATCACAGTGTGTCCGTGGAGATGAAGTCGGGGCCAAATAGTGTGCCAGTCTGGCTGGGTGATACTGATAACAAGGGGACACACAAACGAGGGGAGGAATATAAGAAGTCTCATTGCCTTCCCTCTCAATTGTGTTGTAAATTTTGTAAATATGCTCTCAATTAGACTCAAAAATGAATGTATCAGAGGGAACATGTGAGAGAATAGCAAAAGCCTAATAGTATGTACCTGGGGTCCCAAAATGGACAGGTGGAGGGAGCATTTTCTCAGAATTCAGGAAGATAGATGGGAAGAAAACTGCATCTATTCATATTGTGTCAAAGTGCTAAGAAGCCAAACGAAGAGAGAAGATATTGAAAGAGCTTGAGCAAGAGACATATTGTACCCACCACACAGTGGCATATGCCAAGCCTCCTTCCTCTGATGGAAAGGCACTCAAGTTCTGTCCTTGGTCTACTAAGAATTAGGGTGACAGTGCCTCATTAGTGGGGTGGAAATGCCTGACCCCTAGTATCAATTTCACAATTGATCAAAATCCTCCTCTTCTGACTTCAAAATCCTACTGTCCTCACTTTAAGCAAAATTCTTGTAAAGAAGTCTAACAGAATTGGCCCATCCTTGGTGTTTCCTTTTAGTAATTTCTCATTTTTCCACCATGCCGTGCTCCTTAGCCATGGTTTCCTACTTGCCCTTGTTTCCTTGTTGCAGGCAGTCTCGAGGCGTGGGCTCTCCGACACAACTCCATTGCAGCAGCACCTTCTTGAATATAGACATAGAAAAGTTGTCTTTCAAGGCTGCCCACTCTCACCACTTCTATTCAATATAGTACTGGAAGTACTTGCCATAGCAATCAGGGAAGAAAAAAGACATTAAGGGCATCCAGATAGGAAGGGAAGAAGCCAAGTTATCACTATTTGCAGATGACATGATATTATACCTGGAAAACCCAAAACTCTCTACCAAGAGGCTCCTAGAAATAATACATTCTTATAGTAGAGTAGCAGGGTACAAAATCAATACCCAAAAGTCAATGGACTTCCTATATGCAAACAGCGAAAGAGAAGAAAGGGACATTAAAGAAACTATCCCATTCACAATTGCACCGCAGAAAATCAAATACTTAGGAATCAGTCTGACAAAGAATGTAAAGGATCTCTACAAAGAAAACTACAAAACTTTACTTCAGGAAATAAAAGAAGACCTGAGGAAATGGAGACACATTCCCTGCTCATGGATTGGAAGGATTAACATTATCAAAATGGTAATACTCCCTAGAGCTTTATACAGATTCAATGCGGTCCCTATAAAGATACCCATGATGTTCTTCAAAGAAATTGAACAAACACTCCTGAAATTTGTATGGAATAATAAAACCCCACGAATAGCTAAAGCAATCCTTGGGAAAAAAGAAGATGGGAGGTATCACTTTCCCCAACCTCAAGCTCTACTACAGAGCAGTTGTAATTAAGACAGTGTGGTATTGGTATAGAGACAGACCCATAGACCTATGGAATAGAACTGAGTATCCTGAAACGCACTCACAAATATACAACCACTTAATCTTCGATAAAGGAGCAAAAAATATTAAGTGGAGCAAAGAAAGCCTCTTCAACAAATGGTGCTGGGAAAACTGGGCAGCTACATGTAAAAAATGAACTTAGACCTCCTTCTAACGCCATGCACAAAAGTCAGATCAAAATGGATTCTAGATCTCGATATCAGACATGAATCTATAAGGTACATCGAAGAAAACATAGGAGAAACGCTCTATGACATCGAAACGAAAAGTATCTTTAAAGACGACACACCACTGTCCAAGCAAATGGAAGCAAAGATAAACAAATGGGATTATATAAAATTGAAAAGCTTCTGCACCTCAAAAGAAACGGTGACCAAGATACAAAGACAATCCACAGAGTGGGAAAGGATATTCACCCAATACCCATCTGACAAGGGGTTAATATCCAGAATATATCAGGCACTGGTAGCACTCCACAAGAAGAAAACAGCCAACCCCATCAAAAAATGGGGAGAAGAAATGAACAGAAGCTTCCAAAAAAGAAGAAATTAGAATGGCCAAAAGGCATATGAAAAAGCGCTCTTCATCTTTAATCATCAGGGAGATGCAAATCAAAACAACAATGAGGTACCATCTCACCCCACAGAGACTGGCACACATCCAAAACAGCAAGAACAACCGGTGCTGGCGTGGATGTGGGGAAAAGGGACTCTCATCCACTGCTGGTGGGAGTGCCAACTGGTCCAGCCCTTTTGAAAACAATATGGGCATTCCTCCGAAAGCTAGATATTGAGCTCCCATTTGATCCAGCAATAGCACTCCTGGGAATATACCCGAGAGACCGAAAAACACATAGCAGAAACACTATCTGTACTTCTTTATTCATCTCTGCGCTATTCACTATAGCTAGAATCTGGAAACAACCTAAATGCCCGAGAACAGAGGACTGGCTAAAGAAACTGTGGTTCATCTACACTATGGAATACTATGCGGCTATCAGAAAGGATGAAATTATGAAATTTACCTGCAAATGGATGGACATGGAGTCTATCATGCT
Source organism: Cryptotis parvus (assembly GCA_021461705.1). NCBI lineage: Eukaryota > Metazoa > Chordata > Mammalia > Eulipotyphla > Soricidae > Cryptotis > Cryptotis parvus. The sequence continues at coordinate 6,596 of JAJIBD010031077.1, read as the reverse complement.
GAGTGAAATTAGTCAGAAGGAAAAGGACAGATATAGAATGACTGCATTCATTAATAGGATATAGATACCAGTGTTTTAATAAATATGGGAAATGGTAATGGCAGATTAAAACTCACCACTGAATATACACAAAGAGACTTAAGTGATAAACTCTAAATATCTGCAGGGCTAGCCACAATGTGTAAAATAAGAAGAAGAGAGATGCAGAGACAGAGAGAGAGATAGAGAGAGAAAGAGAGGAAACTGGGGTACCTGCTATTAAGGCGGGTGGGGGACGGGAGGTGGAGGGGTACATTGGTGGTGGAAATGGGGCACTGGTGGAGGGATGGGTGCTGGAATACTGTATTACCAAGAACCAATTATGAACACCTTTGTAATTGTATGTTTCACGGTGGTATAATAAAAAATTAAAAAAAAATAATTTAAAAAAAAAAAAGAAAAGTTGTCTTTCATCGGAAACATGGATTTTTTCTTTAAAAAAACCCAGAATAAACCAGTATGCCCGAGAACTGATGACTGGATAAAGAAACTGTGGTACATCTACACAATGGAATACTATGCAGCTGTCAGAAAAAATGAAGTTATGAAATTTTGCTATAAATGGATGGATATGGAAAGAATCATGTTGAGTGAAATTAGTCAGAAGGAAAGGGAGAGACATAGAATGACTGCATTTATTTGCATGGCATAAATATACTAGGTGATCTTACCAAAAGTGGAAATTACCACAAGCGGGTGGGAGTCAGAGGTTGGTTTAGATAGAGAAAGGAACATGAGTGAATAAATGTCTAAAGTTCTGATGCTAACATAGAACTGAGCATTAAGGACAGACAAAAAATGCAAATGATGGCTTCTAAGTGTACGTGGTGCAACCCACAATGTGTGGGAGAAGGAGGAGAGAGAGAGGGAGAGGAGAGGAGATAAAGAACCTGCCATTTAGGCGGGATGTGGGGGGGCGGGGGGGAATTGGGGACATTGGTGGTGGGAAATGGGCACTGGTGGAGGGCGGGGTTCTGGAACACTGTGTGACCGAAACCCCCAAGTGTGAACAACGTTGTAATTGTATATCTCACGGTGGTATAATAAAAATGTTTAAAAAAAAAAAAAAAAAAAAAAAAAAAAAAAAAGAACCTGCCATGGAGGCAGGCTGGGGGAGGGGGGAGGGAACCGGGGACGTTGGTGGTGGGAGATGGGCACTGGTGGAGGGGGCGGGTTCTGGAACACTGTATGACCAAAACCCAAATATGAACTTTGTAAGTGTATTTCTTTGTAATTGTATATCTCACGGTGGTATAATAAAATACTTTAAAAAAAAAAAAAAAAAAAAAAAAAAAAAAAACCCAGAATATCTGACTTTTCATCAGAGACCCCAGAGATCAGAAGGCTGTAAAACATTTAAATGATTTAATATTAAGGGGTAGATGGCCAGAACTGATTTTTTAAACAGTAAGACCCAGTGGGCTGGAGAGATACTACAGTGGGTAGAGTGCTTACCTTGCACGTGGTTTTACCCATTATCCCAGATGGTGCCAGAATAATTCCCAAGTGCAGAGCCAGGAGAAATCTCTGCGGTAGGTGTGGCCCTCCCAAAGACAAAAAAGTGGAGACCCAATTAGAGGCTACCCACTGTGCATATGATTTAAATATGAAGTTGATTAAAAGAAAATGGATTGACCGAGCAAATGGATTGATTATATCATATAGTCATAAAAAAGACTGTAAAAGGCATGCTATCATAAATGTGTATGCAGAATAGATCTTCAAAGAAGAACAAAGATCTACAGATGAACACACACATACATACACAAATAGCTGTAAAAATTGGAGAGGGCTGGGGAGAGAGCACAGTAATTAAGGCTCATGTATGTAGCTGACCCCTGATTCAGTCTGTGGCACCATATGGTTTCCCAAGCCTTATAAGGAGTAACACTGGAGCACCTCCACCCAACCGCTGCTGTGGTGGCCCACATTATCTGCTGGCTGGTTGATTGAGAATTGCTGGGAGGTTCATCCTCTAACTCAAAAAATAAAGGGATGCACAAAAAATCTACAATAACAGTTGAGGATCCATTTGGGAATTTTGGGTGTTGGTTTTGGGGGTCACACCCAGCTGTATTCAGGGCTTCCTCCTGGGTCTATTTTCATGAAATCATACAGGGTGCTGGGGACAAGACCTGAGTTGGCTGCTTGTCAGGTGGGTACCTTACCCACTCGCCATCTCTCTTGGTGCACCGCTGAGAGCGTAACACCATCAGCTGACAGAACAGAAGAATCTATAAAACTGGAGATGAACTAGAGCTGGGGCTGTAGCAGAGGCAGAGCACTTGCTTACACATGCAAAGTCCTAACTTAGATACCTGCTATCGCAAATTGGGTTGCTATCACATTATCTATATATAATTATGCAGGGGCCAGAAAGATAGTTCAGCAGTAAGGAACTTAAGGAACTTGTCTAGTATGCTGCTGTACCCTTGTTTTATCCCAAGCACTGCATATGGTCCCTAAAACTGAGATTCAGGTATAATCCCTGGGCACAGCTGGATGAGGCCCAACCCACCACCCTTTAAACAAATGCAGAACAATTATTCTGATATAATGGTAGTCACCCTGTAATCCATACCCAGAACTCAAACCACAAGCCAGAAGCAGTGAGAGTTTGCTAGGTCAGTGGTGCAGGGAAGGGAACGAGACTGTCATTTTTATGCTCCACAGAGAACTTTCTTGGTGATGGGGGAGAGTGAAGCTATGACAAACGACATAATGGGGGTGCGGTATAGAAAGCCCGATCACAACAGATACCACAGAAATTCAAAGGATCATCGTGGATACTTTGGAATCTTAATGCCATGAAATCAGACAACCTAGTGCAAATGGCTTCATTTTTTGACCCAAAGCCTTTCAAGGCTGAACCAAGAGGAATGACAGCACCTGAATAGTGCAATTACTGTCAAGGGAATTGAAGTTGTGATGGAAAGTATCACCCAAACAAGAGCCCAGGTTCAGATGGGCTTTTTCAGATGGGCTATCAAGTTCTCTAAAGATGTACTCCCAATCCATTCAGCTATGTTAAGCTATCTCCTTAACCCCTCCCCCAAAGACATTTTCCTGAGTTTTAAGGGTGGCACCAGGAAATAGCACTTTTAACGTCTGGAGAATTCTAGCCATGAGTACTGTGGAAGAAAGTGAATTTGATTTGGATATCTCAATCATTAAAGGAGATCTGAAATAAGCTAGCAGATGTAAAGATAATTTTAAAACAATTTCTGGGGCTGGAGCAATAGTAGTTTGCCTTGCATCAGATAGACCTGGGTTAGATCACTGGCACCCCCTAGGTGCCAGTGAATAACAGCACATATTCTTCTTTTTTTTTTTTACTTTTGTCTGAGAGTATTTTTCTTTTTCTTTTTTGGCTTTTTTATTCAGCTTTAAAAATGATGAGTACCTAAAAGACTGACTTTCATAGATATTTTCAGTCATTTTCAATGAAGATTTAAGATAATTGTCACTGTATTTTCTTCCTTTCAAATAGAAGAAAACAATCCTGACTTTGCTTTCTTACAGCACTTTGAGGTTTACAGACTCAGATTTTTCATAGCCTCCATTCACCACCTCAAGCATAATTTCTGCCTTTATCAACATGTGAAAGGGTACATTTGTTACAATTCTACGAACTTGAACTAACATTTTAACCTTCATTTTAAAACCAAGATCACACTTTTTATTTGGGTTCTTCTTGGTATTCTATCCTATGTAGATTTTTTTTGTTCTTTGTCCTTTTATTTTTCTTAATTTAATATATTTTTATACGACCATGAGATATACAATTGCAAAGATGTTTATATTTGGGTTACGCTCTTACAGTGTTCCAGCATCCCTCCCCTCCACCAGTGCCCATATCCCACCACCAACGTCTCCGATTCCCTTCCCCTCCCCTAGCCTGCCTCTATGGCATGGCACATATTCTGAGCCCACTAGGAATAATCCCTGAGCACAGAGTCCGAATTATCCCGACCTTGAGGTTATTATTAAGGGAATGATTTCAGATTTCCACAATGAGACATCAAATGCCTCCACAGGCTCATAAGTCCTGTGCTTAGAATGCTCCGCTCTCTCCAGCTCCGGCCGCATCGCCTCTCTTTTCTTATCTGTGGAATGTGTGTATTGAGAATGTTGGCCTAGGGGATTGTGGATGAGTTCTGTGTGTGTACAGTCAGGGGCTGGACTCTGCTGACTGCCGCTACTGCTGGGTGTGGGCATCACCGAGAGATAATCTCAACGGAAGGCAGAGTGCTGACAGAGCTGTCATTTCCTTACAGGCAAGATCGGGCGCTTTGAGGGTGTTATGGCCATAGACTCATTTCCTTACAGGCTTCTCCACTGCAGACATTTCCTTAACAAAATTTCCAAGTGGGACACTGTTGCAGTTAAGATAGCTGTTGCAGTTAAGGATAGCGGTTGCAGTTAAGGATAGCTGCAGCTGAGCAGACCAAGGTCTGTTCCCAGGAATGAAGCAGGTATGTTCCCCCTAGGGCCTCCTTGTGCTGGGTGTAATCGTCTGCCGGTACCCTAGAACCGTCTATCCTGACATGGATTCCAGCAGCTCTGCCCCAGTGAACCTGGGTGAACTTTACCCCCCCCTGCTCAGCTGGGGGCCCTCACTCCCTAAGCACAGCGTCCCCCTTCCTGGCACAGGGGCAGAACCTGCTCCTTATTTATGTCTTGTCTCTAGGGCCATCTGTTGGTCTCTCCTGGCCCAACACCCCAGCAATGGAGCAGGAGGGAGCAGGGAGGAGAGGAAGAAGGAAGAGTAAAATTGGATCATTACAGACCCCCAAACACTCTCCACTGAAATAGCAGCCCAAGGAAAACCTGACCCATTACTGGGCCACTGGCAGGTGTCAGGGTGTGTCCTCTACCCACCCCAAATCATTTCTGAGTGCTATACCCTATCCAGCCACTGGGTGTCACCCTGAGTCTGTTTAGGTTTCTGAAGAAGGTGCAGCCACCTTGATCTTTCCAGAAGCTTCCTTTGCCTGTGGGGTGTGAAAATACCAAGGGTTTTGCTGGATCACGTGGGCTGTATATCAAAGAACAAAATCACCCTGGCATGGACTTCTGATCCTCTACTTGTCCTGGGAATATACAGAGTAGAGTAATCACTGCCAGGAGTGATACCTGAGCGTAGAACCAAGATTAGTCATGAGTACCATCAAGGTGGCGCCAAAACAAAGAAACAAATAAATATTTGCTATCCATATGTGTCTGTGTGTTTGTGTGTTTCTTCTCCCTTTTAAAGAAAAGAGCAGGTTCTAAATACAGTGATGTCGACTCACGTTATTTTCCTACCATAGTGGCTTTCTTGTGGTGGGTGAGGACATCTTTTTTAGTCAGTATTCTGATACTCTCATTCAGTATGTATATGTCCATAGGTAACAGTCTGGTTTTGTGCATTTTAACGGGCTTACAAAATGATTATCTGTGGATCTGCAGAGATAGTACAGTGGGTAATACATTTTGTTATGCGTGGCTGTTCGAGCCTCAGCACCCTATATGGTGATTCCTGAGTGCAAAGCCAGGAGTAATCCCTGAGCCCAGCCAAGTGTGGCCCCTAAACCAAGAAAAAAAATAGAAAACTGTTATCTACTGCTTAATTTGGCTTCCTTTTCCCCCTATTTCATTATAGTTTTGTTAACAACTGAATTTTTGTTTGTTTGATTTTTCAGTTTTTCAGTTTTTAAGTTTCATCAGTAATACTCAAGATGAGAGCCTTTTACTGATGGTATACCACCTACATGGCAGAGTCTGGAAAGCTACCCATGTTTTATTTGATATGCCAAAAATTAGTAAAATTATGGACCTCAATTCCATGATCTGAAGAATGGTTTGAGGCTCTTCCTGTCCCTGGAGCAGATGCCCGTGGGTTACACTTGCTTGTGACAGGACGCATGGAGATGTTACTAGTGCCCATTCGAGCAAATCGATGAACAATGGGAAGACAGTGATACAGTGATTTTTTTTCAGTTTGTATCTGGTTGTTTTTGTTTCTAGCTGGGCTAAAAACCCAATCTAAGAATGTGATATTTACCCCTAAGTTGCTTTCAGGTGTCTAATACTGTATGGTGACAGCTATTCTGTACAGCAGATCTTCCTGGTTGTTTTAAAAACAATGTTCTTTATTTAGCTATATTCTTCAGGGCACTAGGTTGACCTTGTGTTCCTATAGAAAATTGCACACACTGTCTTCCTAAAGTCAGTCCTTCAGTGTTTATTCCACGAGGAGTCTGTGAATTGCAGTCTTTATTAGTTCTTGGTTACCCCACTTTTTTTCATTCATGAATAATAACTTAGATATTGAATAATATCTTCAAGGTGGGGAAAAGCAACAATTAATATTCACTGTATCACTGTCTTCCCATTCATCATCGATTTGCTCCTGGCAGGCACCAGTAACATCTCCATATTTCCTGTCTCATGCTAGTAGAGCCCAAGGGCACCTGCTTGCTCCAGGAACATAAAGAGCCTCAAACAATTCCATCAGGTCATGGGAATGAGGTCTATAATTGTTACTGGTATTTGGCATATCAAATACGACACGG
>JAJIBD010031076.1:0-206187 GCA_021461705.1 Cryptotis parvus | reverse complement strand
ATATTATATTTTTTTTTTAATTTTTTTTTATATTTTTACAATTACAAAGATATACAATTAAAAAGTTCATATTTGGGTTTTGGTCATACAGTGTAGCAGCACCCCATCCCGCCACCAGTGCCCATCTCCCACCACCAACGTCCCGGTTCCCTCCCCCTCCCCAGCCCTCCTCCATTGCAGGTTCTTTATTTCTTTCCATTTCTCTATCTTTCTCTTTTCCTTCCTCTCCAGACTATGGATTACAGAACATACATTAAAGGGTTGTCATGTGTATCCTTTTTGCCTCTATTTAATGCTCAGTTCTAGGTTGGCATTAGTACCCTCACAATTGTTAGCACACTGTTCCATTTTCTGTCTTACCTAGCCTCCTGACTCCCACACGTTTGTGATAATTTCCACCTTTGACAGGACCTCCTGATGTATGTTTCACTTGACCTTGGATATTGGTATCATAATATGTACCTATATATTTATGTTATGCAGATAAATGCAGTCATTCTGTAACTGTCTCTCTCCTTCTGGCTAATTTCGCTCAACATAATCTTCTCCATGTCCATCCATTTGTAGGCAAATTTTATAACTTCATTTTTCCTAACAGCTGCATAGTATTCCATTGTGTAGATGTACCAAAGCTTTTTATCCAGTCATCTATTTTCGGGCACTCTGGTTGCTTCCAGATTCTGGCTATTGTGAATAATGCTGCTATGAACATAAAAGTAGGGATGGTGTTTCCGCTGCGTATTTTTGGTTTCCCAGAGTAGATTCCCAGGAGTGGTATGGCTGGGTCAAATGGGAGTTCAATTTCTAGTCTTTGGAGGAATGTCCATATTGTTTTCAGAAAGGCTGTACCAGCCGGCACAAGAATACTCCAAGACACATCTTAATTAAAATGACAAAAACTATAGATAGAGATAGAATACTGAAAGCAGCAAGATCAAAGAAGGAAATCACATACAAAGGAACATCTCTAAGATTTACAGCAGACTTCTCTGATGAAACACTCCGAGCAAGAAAACAATGGTGGGATATTGTGAAAAGGCTGAATGAACTGCAGGCCTCACCAAGAATTCTGTACCGGCCAGACTCACATTCAGATATGAAGGAAAGATACACAACTTCATGGATAAGCAAACAACTCAGGAACTTCATGGACTCAAAACCAACCTTAAAAGAAGGACTGAAGGGTCTACTGTAATACGACCAAACCCATAAGCACAACAAGCTCAAACAGAAAGATGGCACAAAATCCGATAACAATAATCTCTCTCAATGTCAATGGTCTAAATGCACCAATTAAGAGACACAGAGTAACAAAATGGATTAAAAAATTGAACCCAACATTCTGCTGTCTACAAGAAACACATCTGAATAATCAGAACAAACACAGACTCAAAGTCAAAGGTTGGAAGACCATTCTCCATGCAAACAATTCCTCCAAAAAGGCTGGTGTGGCCATATTAGTATCAGATAATATAGACTTCAGGCTGAAAAGGTTAGAAGGGACAACGAAGGCCATTTCTTATTACTTAAGGGGTATGTACACCAGGAAGAAATTACACTACTAAACATATATGCACCCAATGAGGGGCCAGCAAAATACATAAAACAACTGCTAAGAGACCTCAAAGAAGACATTAACAGTAGCACAATAATAGTTGGAGACTTCCAACACTGCTCTATCAACGATGGATAGATCAACAAGACTGAAACTCACCAAGGAAAATATGGGCCCTGAAGGGAAGAAATGGAAGAAAGAGAGCTAGTAGATATATACAGGGCTTTTCATGCCAAAAAAGCTGAATACACATTTTTCTCTAGTGCACATGGAACATTCTCCAAGATAGACAACATGCTAAGCCACAAAGCATACCTCAATAAAATAAAAAAGATAGAAATTGTGTCAGCCATCTTTTCAGACCATGATGCACTGAAAATGGAAGTTAACCGTACACAGAAACAGGGAGTCAAACCAAACACCTGGAAACTGAACAGCTCACTCCTGAACAACAAATGGGTCATAGAAGAAATCAAACAGGAAATCCAAAGATTTCTGGAAACAAATGAAAATGAAGACACCAACTATAAGAACTTGTGGGACACGGCAAAAGCCGTGTTAAGAGGGAGAATTTATAGCTCTGCAAGCATTCATCAGGAAACAAGAAAGGGCCCACATAAATAACCTGACTACACAGCTGAAGACATTAGAGAAAGACCAACAAAAGGAGCCCAACCCAGGCAGAAAAAAGGAAATAATAAAACTTAGAGAGGAAATCAATGAGTTGGAAACCAAAAAAAACAATCCAAAAGATTAATGAAACCAAGAGCTGGTTATTTGAAAAAATAAACAAGATTGACAAACCATTGGCAAGACTTGTAAGGACAGGGAAAGAGAGAACCCAAATAAACAGAATCAGAAATAAAAAGGGTGACATCACAACATAGAAACCACAGAAATCCAAAAGATCATCAGAGATTACTTTGAGAGCCTGTATGCCGTGAAACATGAGAATCTAGAAGAAATGGATCAATTCCTGAAGTCCTATAACCTCCCACGGCTGAAACAAGAAGACCTCCAATACCTGAATAAGCCTATCACCATTGAGGAAATAGAAACAGTAATTAAAAGACTTCCCAAACACAAAAGCCCAGGTCCAGACGGATTCCTAGTGAACTCTACCAAACCTTTAAGGAGGACCTACTGCCAGTCCTGTTCAAGCTCTTCCAGGAAATAGAAGATATAGTCTTCTTTGAATAGTCTTTTTTTATATCTTATTTGATATGCCCAAAACTAGTAACAATTATGGACCTCAAGTCCATGACCTGAAATATGGTTTGAGGCTCTTCCTGTCCTTGGAGCAATCAGATGCCCTTGGGCTACACTTGCATGCAACAGGACGTATGGAGATGTTACTGGTGCCTGCTCAAGCAAATGGATGAACAAAGGGAACAGTAATACAGAGACAGACAGTGATATTTTTTATATTTATGAAATATAATCCTCTATATTTGTATTTATATTTTATATCACACATGTCATGGTAACATAAAGACATATGCACATATGTTATGAGTAATTAAATATACACAGTCACAGCCTTTTGCTATAAGAATATATATAAAAATATGTGAACACCTTTATTTTCCCCTATTGACTTATATTTGTTGATTTGGACCATACTTGGCTGTCCTTAGGGCTTACTCCTGGTTCTGCACTTGGGGTCACTCTTGGGGGCCTTGTGAAATCCTATGTGGGGCCAGGGATTAAATTCGTGTTGTTGGCAGCTTACGAGGCAAGTGCTCTATCCACTGTACTCAGTACTAAGAACCTCCCTTTCCTAAAGGCAAGGTTTCATTTATTACATTCGGGTATTTTTTTATAATGTATCCCTGTTGGGATGTTTTCATAACTGTCTCTAATAAATCAACCTTGCACTCAATTAAAACTTTAAAATTCAACAAAATAGAACTGTTTCTCAAAGAAAATAGTTTTTGTTTTTATTTTCCCCAAAATGTCACTTGTCACTTGTCTTCCTATTATTCATTGATTTGCTCAAGTGGGCACCAGCAATGTCTCCATTTTTTGGGAATGAGGTCCATTATTGTTACTGTTTTGGGCATATCACACACACCCACGGGTAGCTTGCTAGGTTCTGCCATGACTCTGGGTTCATCCCAGGGGACCCAGTCTTTTTCTATGTTAGACCACCAACTATCTAGGGTCCACGGGAAGAGCCCTGGGTGTAGACAATCTGTCTCCTGTCTACCACCTGCTGACCACCTGTCTTCTGTCTACCACCAGCTGGGCACCGCGAGCCATACCTGAAATACCTCGAGGGGCAGGTTCTCCAAAAATACATTTGGAAAAGTAGGCTCTAAAATAAATTATCCTTACTGATATAAAAATGAAAATTAAAATTTATTTTGTATACTTGAACCAAAAATATAGAACACCACCTATAAGCAAAGGTACCATGGAAAAAAATAGTAAAATATAATATTTTTTGGAAATCATTTAAGTAAATCAATAAGGAGATAAATTGGTAGTAACAGAAAATATGATAAGAATTCTGTGTTTTTTAGAATAGAGAAATTATTCTCTATTCTAAAATAGAATAGGTGCACAAAAGAAAGATTTTTATAAACATTGGAAAGAATCATGTTGAGTGAAATTAGTCAGAAGGAAAGAGAGAGACATAGAATGACTGCATTTTTGCATGACATAAATATACTAGGTGATCTAACCGAAAGTGGAAATTACCACAAGCGTGTGGGAGTCAGAGGTTGGTTTAGATAGAGAAGGGAACATGTGTGAATAAATGTCTAAAGTTCTAATGCTAACATAGAACTGAGCATTAAATACAGACAAAAAATGCAAATGATGGCTTCTAAGTGTAGAGTGCACTTAGAAGTGTACAATGTGTGGGAGAAGGAGGAGAGAGAGAGGGAGAGGAGAGGAGATAAAGAACCTGCCATTTAGGCAGGATGTGGGAGGGGGAGGGAATTGGGGACATGGGTGGTGGCTGGGGGCACTGGTGGAGGGCGGGGTGCTGGAACACTGTGTGACCGAAACCCCCCAAGCGTGAACAGCATTGTAATTGTATATCTCACGGTGGTATAATAAAATGTTAAAAAAAAAGAGAAAAATGGTTTGATGCAATGAATATTTTTTGTATTCCAATAATGATCTAATTTAAGAAGACACCAGTTTATTGGATGAATTTGATGCTAGGCATAGCTTTCTTTGCTCTTGCCTCTTAAATACTATGATTTTTCTTTTTTTAACTATGATATTTCTATTTCACTTTACAGGTACATTTCTGATCCAGTTTCAAAAATTTTAAATCATGGATCAAGGAAACAAATCAGGAGTGACTGAATTTATACTGCATAGTCTTTCAGGTTCTCGAGAGCTCCAGCTTTTCTATTTTGTCTTTTTCACCCTTTTCTATTTATCCATTGTGCTGGGGAACTCCCTCATTGTACTCACCGTCATTTCTGAACCTGCATTACACACACCCATGTACTTCCCTACTCAGCAATCTCTCTTTCATTGATGTGTGTTTATCCACTTTTGCCACCCCTAAAATGATTGTTGACTTCCTTATGGAGCACAAGACTATCTCTTTTGAGGGATGCATGGCTCAGATATTCTTCCTGCATGTCTTTGCAGGTGGTGAAATGATGCTGCTTGTGGCTATGGCATATGACAGATATGTAGCCATATGCCGACCCCTGCACTATGCCACCATCATGAATGTCGTAAGTGCACAGGTCTTGTGGTGGGCTCCTGGATCATTGGGGTTGTGCATTCAATCAGTCAGTTGTCCTTCACTGTGAATCTTCCATTCTGTGGCCCTAATAAAGTAGATAGTTTTTCTGTGATCTCCCCCTTGTTATCAAACTTGCCTGTATTGATACTTTTTACTCTTCAGGTACTTATGCTTTCAGACAGTGGTCTAATGGCTACGAAGCTCCTTTGTGCTCTTGCTGATATCCTACACAGTTATCCTAGTTACTGTTCGTCGGGCGCTCCTCAGCAGGCATGGCCAAGGCTAGGGCCACTCTGTCGGCCCATATCACTGTGGTAACCTTATTTTTTGGGCCCTGCATCTTCATTTATGCCTGGCCCTTTAGCGACTTCCCTGTGGATAAGGTTCTATCAATATTTTACACTGTTTTCACACCTCTCTTAAACCCTTGATCTACACCTTAAGAAATAAGGAGGTAATATCAGCAATGAGAAAATTAAGGGAGTAGACAAGTGAATACATAATGGTCTCCTAGCTCTCCTTGTAACAATATATCTTGTATATAGCTTCACAATACATAAAGTGAATAGTCACAAGACATAAAATAATCTCATAGTAACTGGAAATCCCATAGTAATTATCAGAGATTTTAATGAAAGCATTGATCAATAAAAATAGGCTAATTGTATGGAGAAATTATAAAACATTAGACTGGATCTAATGAACAAGTGGGTGATAGATGGCATATAATTATTTTAAAATATGGTAGCTTATTGCCCATAACTGTTACAACTTCTGAGCATACCAAGTAAATCTGGATTCTATGAAAAAGAAAACCGTTGATAGTTTTTCTGTTTGTTTCTGACCACTGTTAAAAAGCAGAGTTTAGGTCATGAAGATGTAGCTCAGTAGTAGAGAGTATGCGTTGCATGAACCAGGTGCTGTGTTCATTTACCAGAATCCTCTTACCACCATAAAAAGATAAAAAAGAGAAAATAATAAAATGAGCAAAACAAACAAGCATTGTACAGAAGAAATTCAAGTGTGTAACAAATTTATTTCACAAATTAGCAATCATTAATTATCAAATACTAATAATCACCACAATAGTTCATTTTGAACATGCTAAATTGGCAGAAAATCAATACAAGCCAATATTTTTTATGTTATGAGGTCCCGAGTTGCCAGTCGGCAACTACACCACCTCTGCTTCACTGATGACATTATTCTAATAACACCAAATATTAGTCAAAGCGGCACAAATGCTGGCAGACTTCAACCGTGAATATGGAAAGATAGGCCTATAGCTGAATATCAACAACTAAATGTTCATGAAAAAATGAGCTAGTTCCAGAGGCCCCATTCACTCTCAATGGAACAAACATCTCTGAATGCAGCAGTTATGTGTATGTAGGTCAAGAAGTCAACATGATAAATGACCTAAAACCTGAGCTGCGCGAGGAGGAAGAGAGTGGCATGGAATACCTTTAAGAGCATCGAAGAAATAGCTAAAAAGGTCAAAGAATCTCGGCTCTGGGCACATCGACTCCACCGTTCTCCCTGCATTAACATACGCCTCAGAGACCTGGGCCCTACGAAAAGCAGGATGAGAATGCTATTCAGGTCTCCCAAAGAGGAATTGAAAAGAGCTATGCTTGGAATATCAATGCCTAACACAAGTGAGAGAAGGAACGGAGTTCCGACCTCTGTCACTGTTCCAGAGTCTCGTTTGCCAAGGCGTTGAAAATCAGATTGGCTGGACATGTAATGTGATTTGGAGACAACCGCTGGACTAGAGCCATTACCGACTGGATCCCACGAGAGGTCAAAAAGACCCACGTGGCCGCCCATCTACAAGATGGTCAGACTTCTTCGTCAAGACCCTGAACAAAGCGGTTTGAGGCTGTTCGTATTCCTGGAAGCAAGCAGATGCCATTGGGTTACACTGGCACATGATAGGGTCAAATGGAATCGTTACTGATGCCCACTCAAGCAAAACTGACGAATAACTGATGTCAAGTGATCAAGTGATCAAGTGATGGGGTCCCGAGAAGCACACAGAATAGATTTTTTATATAGATGGTAGATATTATTGTATACTTTATGTATAATGATTTGGTTCTATTAGAAGGTAGAAACAAGATAGCACGTTAAAAGTTTTAGCATACAATTATTATCATACAAGAGTAGCTATAAGAAAATTCTATATAATACCCAAAGTAGAGAATCCAAGAAAGATACTTAAGAAAGTGACTCAAAAGTGAAAAACGTATTGTTTGCATGTGAACAATAAGGTTTATTGCTTTGATAAGAGAATTGTGAGGCAAGTCCAGCCATTTTGTTTTCTTGCCTTGGGCCACACCGACTGTGCTCAGGGGTTACTCCTGGCTCTGCACTTAGAAATTACTCCTGGCAGTGTTCGGGGACCATATTGGATGCCGGAGATTAAATCCAGGCCGACCGGCTGGTCGGCCCAAGGCAGGCACCCAACCAGTTGTGCTATTGCTCAGGCTCCAAGTCCAGCCATTCTATTGTACAAGCTGGGGAGCCATCTATTAGCAACTAGGATGTGCACGTGAAGGCATTTGTGTCAAAGGAAAAAACCTTTCACAGATGGCGGGGGTGCTGGGTTTTATTAAGGAGAAGACTGCGGAAAGGTTAACATTAGAGAGAATCAAAACATACGGTCCCAACCCATGCCTAGACTTGCAGATATATTCAAAGTCTCTTACTCCTGCGGTGTGCTCCTGGTTACCTCCTCTGAGAAAGGGTAACATTAAACTAACTTTAGGGGGCCCGAGCGATAGCCCAGCGGGTAGGGTGTTTGCCTTGCATGGGACCGGCCTGTGCCGCCTGGGTTCGATCCCGGCATCCCATTTGGTCCCCGAGCACCCCCAGGAGTAATTCCTGAGTGCAGAGCCAGGAGAAACCCCTGAGCATTGCCGGGTGTGACCCAAAAAGAAAAAAAATTAACTTTAAAGATGAATACTTGAAGTAACTTAAAAAATTATCATAAAACATATAATAAAGGGTATATTCAAAGCTGACATTCAGAGCTAGTAAGTAGTGAATTGTAGACCTAATACTAAGTGCAAACCTTTGAAACAATTTCATAACATAATTTGAAAATACCTAGTAACTCATTCACAATTAATTGTCTTTTATAACTTAGCAATAACCCTCCTATTAATAAGTCCTGGAGAATGCTTAATGCATATTTATTCATATAAATGTTCATCTTAATGTTCAAAAAAGCAAGTTAGAAAACTTGTATCTGTTTTTGTAATAGACAAATAAGCTATGTATTCATAAATTTGGAAAACTATAGTATTAAAATGAATGAATAAAATCTATGAGTGTCACTACTGATAATTATTCCAAATCAGAGTGTAAGATAGCAAACTAAAATTATTAAATAAATATGAAAATAAATGTAAATGGAATATTTCTTTGTGAATTTATAACTGGATAGTAAGTTAATGTAAAAATGTTGGAAATGACAAATTCCTGTTATAAGTTAACACTAGAAGGTTTTGGTCTGTTTTGGGGCCACACCCAGCTGTGCTTAGGATTTACTCATGGTTCTGATCTCAGGGAGTCCTCCTGGTGGGACAAAAGGGACATATGTGCTGTCAGGCAATGAACTCGGGTGGCTGCATACAAGGTAAGCACCCGACCTCCTGTACTTTCTCTTCAGCTCCCGGAAAGATGATTTGTGCAGTTATTCAATATCATTAATATTTGTATGAGAGAAAAATTTCTTTCCCCATCTCATCTTGAATCTTTCCTTGTAAATTAAACTAACAGAAGTTTATTAACAGAAGTTTATTAAGTTTATTTATGCATACTAGAATACTCAGAAATCAGTAACTCAAAGGCTAGTTAGAAATTGGATTTACATATGATCTTAAAGGAACATAAGGGGGGGACTTTGAGTAACAAATTACAAAAGCATGAATGTGTGGAGGAAATAAAGGAAGATAAATATACTAGTCTCTTAGTAAAGTTTATTCTATAGGAGTCCTTTTCTGTTCTTTCTGAGTTGATATGAATAAAGAGTTGTCTGGTGATTAACTCCTTTTAGTAAAGCTTATTAGAGTCCTTCTCTGTCCTGTGTGAACTGATATGGATCAAGAGTTGTCTCTATAATTAACTTCTTTCCTTCTGGTAGAAAGGGGAAAGGTATCACCTTTACAAACATATCTTTACTTTTAAACAAATAGTAGTGAGAATTTTTCTTGCAGTTGCTTCTTAATTATCTTCAGTGCAGAATGATTGTATACCAAAGTGGCATATTTGAGGTAGTTTTTTAAAAAAAAGTATAATAAAATAAAGGTAACATGGTAAATCATAAACATGTGGCAGAGTTGAACATTGCATACAAAAATATTTATTCATGGCTTTCTAATGTCAGTATATTTAAAATTAAAAATACATACATTGGACTATAGAAATAATACTACAACATACAATACAAATAATACATTGGACTATAGAAATAATAATAATACATACATTGGACTATAGAAATAAAACTCCTTAGGGGCTAAGGAAATGCCTGGCATAAGTCCAACTTCATTTCAATCTCCTGTACACAGTGGTCCATTGAGAATTGCCAAGAATGACCCTTGAGCACCGGACCAGCAGGAAGCACTGAGCACAACTGGGTATGGCCCTTAAACCAGTGTGCACACTAGTTTAGTAAATACACGCACACATGTATCTTACATTATTTTTAAATTTTTGGAAGCAAAAACTTTTCTCATGATCATCTTGAGATCCCAAAATTTAAGGTCACCGAGAGTTAAAGGCCAAATCAGAGCTTTTATAGTTGAAAGGAATACTTGTTCTATGTTTCACGCATCCTGTGCCACTGGCACACAGAAACCGTAATTTGAATGAACCCAGGTCAGCTGGTTGCAAGGCAAGTGCCTTCACCACTGGACTATCGCTCCAGTTCCTTTATGAGATATTTTTGGTTTGAAATTTTAAAAAAAGTATAGTTAAAATAGAAAACATCATTTAACACGGAGAGTTATTTGTTCAAAAGTTTATTTTTGGTAATGGAACTGTGACTAAGAGGATTTGATTATTAATACTACTTAGTTTATATAACTAATTAATAACCAGTTGAGTAATACCTTTAATTTGAATTAACTAGTTACCCTTTCTTTCATATCACTATGCTTAGGAAACAGTATGTTCTTCTATTTACAAGTCAAAAAAATTTCTCATTTAGGAAAAATAATGTATTAACACACATTTCTCTCTAGAGAGAAGAGTTAAGTTCTGCAGAACTCCGAGAAGGTACTTTGCTTCATGTACTGTCCAAGGACTGAATAACCCTCTTTTCCCATTCTATGAGTGAGAGTCTTAACTGTAACTGTTAGCAACATGGAATGCTATTTACCCTCTCTCCAATGGGACTATGTAATGGAAACATTAATAATCCCCACTGAAAGATAAACTGTGGCTATCTTACCAAGTCTCCAAAGTTTCAATTGGTCACTTAGATAAAGCCATAATACTGCTCCAATTTGACAAACAAAAAAGCATCTATAAATATCACCCCCTTGAAGACATTACTCCCACAATAGAAGTACCGAAGAATATTTACATCTGATATGCATTTTATCAGGTAAGAAATACTTAAGAAAGATTAAAATGCAGTCCTTATATGCTTGTTTCCTTATATGTTTGTTCTTTTCATTCCCTGTGACTGATGTCTGGTGGACAAAGGTTAAATGTTGGCCTTAGATACATATTCAGCTATTACATTGTGAATTAAGTGAAATTATACATGACAGAAAATTTGAGATTAAAAATGCATTAAGAAGAGGATGGTCATGTGTCTGAGCAAGGTTGACAGAAGTTTTGAAAAATAATGTAAAAATTAAATATTCTTGGAGAGATTAGAGACACTAATAATACTTAGAACAATTCATTGTGACATTTGGCTGTGTAGTAAACTACTTTTTCAAAATTAGGGGATATTAAATGCTATATCCAGGTTACAGGCTTGTGGCTGTAGATTCTTTAAAGTCTATCTTGTCTTTTTCTCTCCCTTCATCTTCCTTCTTCCCTTTGGAGATTAAACTCAGGGCCTCACTAGTTCAAGGCAAGTGCTCAGCTACTGAGTCCTGTAGTTATAGAGTCCTTACTTAATTTTTTAGTGTGCAAGTTTATTATTATCATTAAAAACTTTATCTATTTGATATACAAACACAATTTTCTACGCTGCAACTCAGACCTATTTACTTTGAATTGGTTTTATTGACAATGATTTTTAGTGATGAGTATTAGCCCTTTTTTTGTTAGATGAGAAAACTCTTGTTACTTGCAGAAGTGAAGTTCATGTCAGATATTTCTGATCACAAAGCTTAAGGTCATTTAGTAGAAAGGTCTCTATGAACAGGAAGATCAGAATAGAAGCATCATGTAAATAACAAGTACAAGGTAAAACAGATTTCAATCAGCATAAAAACATTGCTACAGTCTATTTCATGTATATCTATGTGATATATAATACACAGGAAAATTTAAAGGAAGACAAAATAGCATAAAGCTAAATAGAAGAATTTAGAAAATGATTTTTTTCATTGCTCTTTTGATTGTTTGTTTTTGACTACACCCTCTAGTGTTCCTGGCTTGGGGGGACCATATGGGGGTACCAGAATTGAATCTTGGTTGGCATTATGCTTATCAAGTGCCCTGCTGACTGTATTGTCTCTCCAACTCCTTATTTTTCTGATTATTCAGACCAAGTATTTGTAATACCAAGGTAAGTTTTTATTAAGTAAAAACTTAATATACTAAGAACATAATGTTCATTAGTTACTTTTATAGAAAAATGTCATACGTTATTTGAATTTTAAAACTTTCTACCAATAGTATTTTTAGCACTTGTCTTTTTTGAGATATGTTACCATACATCACACAATAAATGTGAATGTTGCACTTAATTCATTAAAATTAATCACTGAAAATAACCACAAAGACTAACAGTTTTAATTAATTTTCCAGTCTACAGTTCCTGTGAAGCCAATTTAAGTCACTGCTATAGTCTATGATGACAGTAAGTCAGTTTCTTAGGTGAGAGTAGAATTGTTGACAATTGTGTAACAGAGTTTTACAATTATCCCCAAACTGCAGGGGCTCTAATGCGACATAGAATTGGTTAGACATCATAGTTAGACATTATCATAAGCTCTTTCCTTCTCTCCAGGTATACTATCATACAGAGTCTTGTCAAAATTTTTGTATCAACAAATATTGGGATTTCAGAGCCCTTTTCATCAAAAGTGTTCTTTACTATGTCTAATTCTGAGCTGTCCTATTTTACCTCCCTCAGGATTATTTCAGAGCAAGTTTGCAACCCGGATCCATGGATAAGGTCAATTCTTCAGTGGTGTCTGAGTTCGTGTTGCTGGGACTCTCCAGTTCACATGAGCTCCAGCTTTTCTATTTCGTTTTCTTCTCTATATTGTACATAGTCATTGTGCTGGGAAACCTTCTCATCATCATCACAGTGACTTCTGATGTCAAACTGCACTCACCCATGTATTTCCTTCTGGGAAATCTTTCCTTTGTGGACATCTGTCAGGCTTCTTTTGCCACTCCTAAGATGATCACAGATTTTCTGAGTGATCATAAAACTATTTCTTTCACTGGCTGTATAGCCCAGATTTTCTTCATTCACCTTTTTACTGGAGGGGAAATGGTGCTTCTTGTCTCCATGGCCTACGACAGATATGTAGCTATATGTAAACCCCTCCACTATGTCATCATCATGAATCGCAGGATATGTACTATGATGGTAATGTTCTCCTGGACTGTGGGCTTGGTACACACATTAAGCCAGTTATCATTTACTGTCAACCTACCTTTTTGTGGACCTAATGTAGTAGATAGCTTTTTTGTGACCTTCCTAGAGTGACCCAACTTGCTTGCTTGGACACTTACATGATTGAAATACTAATTGTTGTCAACAGTGGTATTCTCTCTTTAAGCACCTTTTCTGTCTTGTTTGCCTCTTACATCATTATTCTTGTCACTGTCTGGTTTAAGTCTTCTGCAGCAATGGCCAAAGCATTTTCTACACTGTCAGCCCACATTGCAGTAGTAGTATTATTCTTTGGACCTTGCATATTTATCTATGTATGGCCCTTTACAACTTACCCTGTGGATAAAGTTCTTGCCATATTTTATACTGTATTTACCCCCATTTTAAATCCCATGATTTATACGCTAAGAAATAGAGATATGAAAGCTGCCATGAAAAAAAATTTTCACTCGTTACCTGAGGACTAAGAAAATTTTGGAAATATCACTAGTTGCAAGGAATTCTCTTTATTAAATCATAATTACTTCAAATTTCTTAAATCAGTACTATCTAAAAAAAATCTAAATCTAAAAAATTTCAATGCTGATGTATATCTCAACTACAGTGAAAGTAAGGGTGGGGAAGATGTAGAGTGTTTAAAGAATATTATCAAGTCTTTCCAGAGATTATTTAAACAAAATTAAATATTAAAAATAAATAAAATATGTGATGTTTACTAAGTATAGATATAAAACATGTAATTATTACATATGAATATATAATGTCTCTATATAGATGTACTCACTGCTTTAGTTAAAGATAAATATGCATATTGTGTTAAAGATAGGAAGTGGATTTTAGAAAATAGGGAGTGGATTCTACATTTTAGAGCACAGTTCCTATTGACAGTCATAAATTTAGACCTTTTTAAATGAATGTATATTTCCTAATTTACATGCCTGGACCACCCAAACATATGAATAGTATTTAAGAATCTAAATAGATTTTTTTTAACCAAAGGCTAGTCACTTCAGTTATTTAAGATACAGTGTACAGATTAGGGGATATTATGGGATCACGAGATTCCTCTCCTAACATTACCTATGTCTACCTCATATTATTTTATATAGACTAAATTAATTTAAATTATGAATTTTTATATAAGCAGCAGTTTGCATTACAGATTTTTCATTTAATGGACTTTCTCAGATGAATTGCATGATTGCAATTTTCTCCAAAGTTGCAAACTATTGAACAGATATTTAAAAAAAAATTCTAGGTATTTCAACACTCACTTTCTACTCTGCACTTGGGCAAATATGGAATTTTGAAGGTAATGGAGCAATGTTTAGCATATATCCCAATTGGCAACATGGACCCCACAGGACTCCTGAAATTTTTATCATTGACTCTAGAGATCATTAGATGATTATTAGATCATTAGATATGTAGATTAGAATTTTTAACATTACTTTCTCAAATTTCTCAGTATACAAAAAGCAATTAGATTAATATAAGCACTAGTCTATTCTCTGTGCCAAGAATAATAAACACTGGTATTGTACTTTGTGGCTGTCCTTCTTATCCTCCCAATTCCAGCTAATACTTGCTCAACATACCCCTAATCGAACCATCATTAGTTAAATATTGAAGAAACCTTGGGAGTTTTCTCTCTCCCACCCTATGCCAATTTTTGCACTACCCACAGCATTTTAGTTCTTCTGAGACCGTATATATTTTACTCATTTTTTTTTGCTCTAAGATTTATCTTCCAGTAAAGACAGGAACATGATAACTCATAGTTCACTATAAATTAAATCTATAAGCTACAACTTCCAGGAATTTATACATGTGAATTTCCTATTTCTTCTACATTTTAGAGCACAAATCCAATTATAGCTAAGTAGGAGAATTTTATTTTTTATTTTATTATATCATGATGAGATCGACAATTTCAAAGCTGTTCATGATTGGGATTCAGTCTTACAGTGCTCCAGCATCCACCCCCCCCACCAGTGCACATTTCCCACCACCAATGTCCCTAGTTTCCCTCCCCACCCCCCCAACCTGCCTCTATGGCAGGTACTTCTCTCTCTCTCTCTCTCTCTCTCTCTCTCTCTCTCTCTCTCTCTCTCTCTCTCTCTCTCCCCCCTACCTTCTTTTGTGCACTGTGACTTGCAATATATACATTTAGAAGTTATTATGTATATTGCTTTACCTTTGTTCAGTGTTCAGTTCTGGTCTGGCATTGCCATTTTCAACAATAATTGGCATACTGGATCTGTTTCTACATTACCTAACTTCTACCCCCCACATACTTGTGGTAGAGTCTAACTATTGACAAGTCCTCCTAGTCCCTATTTTTCTGGGCCTTGTATATTATTCTCATGCTTTTTTGTATACCACCAATGAATGAAGTCATCTATATCTGTCCTTTTAGAAGGAGAATTTTTAACTTTATATAGAACAGGGTTATGCCCAAGAGATATTATCAATATCCTGCCTTTAAAATTGTGTAGGCTCCCTTTTATTCTGTTTGTTGAATGTGATATTGGTCTTGAATTCTTCCTCTTCTTAAAAAAAGAATATTTGGTTCTATATGTTTATATCCCAATTAGCTTAGAGTGTTAAAGTATTAGGGAAATAGGATTCATTAAATTTTCTTTAAATTTTATTATAATTTTTAAATGACATTAAATATGACATTCAAACTTCTTAGATGTTTTATGAAAAGGTTATCATACTTCTAGAAAGCAGAAAGAATCAATGATTCTAAGAAGATCAGAAATTAAATCTAATTAGGAGTTCTAGTTATTAGCTATACAGGCACTTATAAATTTCTTTCACTCAAATTCTTTTGAAAAGAGTGTCATAGATCTCAAACAACAGTATAAATACTTAAAAACAATATTGTACATATAGTGTATTTATTACCTTATAAATTGATTTATTTCCATTACAAAAAAGTGGATATACTTTATAATTAATCTTTTTTCTACTATTTTCATTTTTGTTTAAAATAAAACTTAAGTAAAATATAAGGAAAACATGCAACCAAAAATATAATTTTAATTGTATATTCTAAGGCAAAGGCAAAGAGTTTTTGTTTTACTTTTGAATAAGATATTTTATTTTTTTGCTTTTTTGGGTCACACCTGGCAATGCTCAGGGGTTACTCCTGGCTCTGCACTCAGGAATTACTCCTGGCTGTGCTCAGGGGACCATATGGGATGCTGGAGATCGAACCCGGTCGGCTGCATGCAAGGCAAAAACCCTACCTGCTGGACTATCATTCCAGCCCCTGAATAAGATATTTTAGAGAGATCGTTGACATGCAAACACATGGTGCATATTGAATTACTCTTACATTTTTAACTTTATGGAAATCATAATAATCAATACTAAGATATGGAATATGAATTCTCATGGGTAATGTTTGGTAAGGTTCGGGTTAAAGAACTCCTTATTCTCTCAAATTCTTTTACTTTTTCATGTGGCCTCACATATATTGCTTTCAACAAATAATATTTGAAAACCCTTCAAAGGAGTCATTTCAAAGAATATCTAGGAAACCATTAAGTTTTCTTGTAGTGAAGAAAATATGTTACTATTATTAATCTTTTCATAATTTATCAATATATTGGATATTCAAGATCCTACATTTAAATATGAAATGGCCTCTTGGCAGAAGTTGCACAGTTGCTCCTCATTTAATGAGAATTATTTTTTCTTCCTTTTGCAACTATCTTGACAAAACTATATCAGTTACCAAGTTATTGCATCTTGACATCATATCTACCCTTCATTGGCCTATTTTGTGATACTGGAACTGAACTTAGCTACCTTTGTCTTGAAAGGACCTGAATGAACATGAGAGAAGGAAAGGCTGCTTCTTTTTTCTATTTCCTGAGAGTTAAGTGCTGAGTTTCTTGTTTCAATGTACAGTAGCCAGTGTATTGTATTCAGACACCCAGTGGCATTTACCCTGCAGCAAATTGTGCTGCCTGTGTCAGCCTTAAATTTCTTACTTCAGGGTCCAGAGCTGTGGGTTTGCCTTGCATATGGCTGAACCAGGTTTGATCCCTGGCATCTCATATAGTCTCCTGAGCACCGCCAGGAGTAAGTTCTGAGTGCAGAGCCAGGAGTAACCTCTAAGCATGCCCAGGTATGACCCCAAAGGACAAAATAAATATCTTACATCAGGTTGGAGAGAGCACAGGAAGTAAGGGATTTGGCTTGCATGTGCTGACTCTGTTTTGAATCCCTAATACCCATGTATGGTTCCTTGAACATGACCAGGGGACATTCCTAAGCACAGAGACAGGAAAATCTCTGAGCACCATCAAGTGTGGTTCAAAAACATAAAGCAGATTCAATTTCTGATTCCCTATTTTCAGGCCTCCATCTGTGAACTAACTTGGGTTCAAGGCAATGGAGAGGAATATTTATTCTTAGAGCTGATTTGTATCCTTTCCAATGAATGTGAAACCTACCTTTCTGGCCCTGCCAGTGCGATTTCTTCCCTGGGTCTCTTTCTCAGTTACTGAAAGATTAACTTTAATCTTTCAGTAGCTAATCTATTTTATCAGTTACTAAATCTTTAAATAGTCCCTGTTTAAAATAACAGAGCTCTATGTCTTGAGTTGATGCTGACATGCACTGAAACATTTAAGTACTGGTGGAGGGATGGGTGCTGGAACACTGCATGGCCAAAACCCAAACATGAAACATTTTTGTAATTGTTTATCTCATGGTGGTATAATAAAATATATTAAAAAATAAATAGATACATCAAAAATTTTTTGGATGCTCCTGTTATATACATGTTATGTAGTATGTATGTATGTTTCTCTCTGTGTATATGCATTTGCAGTAGAATAAAATTTATCTAAGACATATTCCAATATGTAAGCATTTCAAGCATTTATGTGGATTATAAAATTTGTAAACTCACTGCTTAAATTTTTGATCTCTGTTCCAAGGTATATTTCCAAGATTAAGAAAAGATTTGTGTATTGTTTTAATATTTCCCCTAATGATTCTGAGATTTTTTTCTAGGGTTGGACAAATGTGATTTAAAAACCAATTTTGTACTCTGTAATGTGAAAAACTGATACACTAGAGTACAAATACCAAAAAATTTAAAGTATCAAATTTGGAATACAAATATATAGTACATGGCACCATGACTCCTCAAGGAAGTATGGTATGATAAAGAGAAAAAGCTCTTTAGAATTCAGATTCAAATATTTTGGAGATTATATCTGCTTATTATATCTACTTATAAATTATAGTTCAAATTTCTATAATAAACTCAAACTTGCAGGAAAAATCATAAAGGCAAGTTAAATGAAATATAGTTAATTCAGGAAAGCTTAAAAAAAGATGCAATGAAACTCATAAAAAGAAATTACCTCAGAAATAAAATCAATGTTCAAAAGGAAGAAATTCAAGATTCTATTAAGAAAATAACATATTCATGGTGTAAAGAGTTCAACATGGGGAAAAAAGCACCAGAGAACACCTATCATACAGAATAGACCTAACAAAAGAATGAATCAATGAACTCCAAGTTAGAAATATATAGTTAACTTAGGTGAAAGACAGAAAATATCAATGATAGATGAGTGGATATTGTGTAGATGAAAGGAGTTGTGTATATATGCACAATGGAGTACTATGCAACAGTGACAAAATACCAAAGCTATGCAGATAGATGCAATGTGGATGAAACTGGAGAATATCATGTTAAATGAAATATCACATGGGAAACAAATACCAGATTTCACTCTTCTGTGTAATATAGAGATACAAAAAGAAATAAATAGACAGTATCAAACAAAAATACACTCTTGGCATTGTTATTAAGATTACAAAACTTATTGACAAACAACGGGGAAGCTGTATGGAGAAATATTATACCAGAGGTGATATAAGGATAATGGTGAAACACTGGTGGTGGTGGGGTGCAGCAACTTTATACATTAATATTATAAAATTCAACACTATTGTAACCACATTATCAAAATTTAAATAACATGTTTTGAGAAGATAGAAAAACATATGAGAAAACAGAAAATAAAACAAAAATTGAGACAGTTCAAAAACTTTAAGTCTTTATTAGAAGTGAGTATTCAAGGAAGAGAGAAAAATAGCATTATTCAAGTAAATAATAGTGTAAAACTTCCTAAACTGTGGGAGGAAATGAATGTGCATGTCCATAAAGATAACAAAACTTTTTTATGCTTTTTGGGTCATACCGGCAATGCTCAGGAATTACTCCTGGCAGTGCTCAGGGGGACCATATGGGATGCCGGGAATCGAACCCAGGTCAGCCGAGTGCAAGGCAAATGCCCTACCGCTGTGCTATCGCTCCAGCCTCCAAGATAACAAAACTTCTGGATACCTAAATGTAAAGAGATCTACACCAAGACTTAAAATAGTGACATTATTGATAGTTCATAGAGAAGTAAAGAATATTTAAGAGAGGTAGAGATGAAAAACAAGTACTGTATTAAGATATTTTCATCAGCTTTTATATTTCTCAGCAAATATATAAAAATAGCAAGAATAAAATCTACAAGTGGAGAGTGTCATATTTGATAGACACTTCAGAATGTGGAAAGAACGAAGCAAATTCTGTAACATGGAAACTAAACAAATTTGTCAACACCAGATTTCTCATTCAAGAAATACTAAAAGGCATTATTCTATCAAGAACGCAAATTGAAAGTCCGTGTAACAGGAGACAGGCTTAGTCTAGACCCAGGGCTCTGCCCTGTGAATCCTGGATAGTTGATGATCTGACATAGAAAAAGACTGGGCCCCCTGGGATTAACCCAGAGCCATGGCAGAGCCTGGCAAGCTACCCATGGTGTATTTCATATGCCAAAAACAGTAACAATAATGGACCTCATTCCCAATGAATGGAGACTTTACTGGCACCTGCTCAAGCAAATCGATGAACAATGGGAGGACAAGTTATAAAGACAAATACAAGTTTGTATTTCTAATTTAATTTTAGTTTAATTTAGCTGAGGTGGTTACAATAGTGTTAAAATATACAGTATTGATATATGAACTTCTACACCCCTCACAAACGGAAAGTTCTATAACCTTTCACCCCTGTCCACACATCACTCAAAGTTCAGCCTTCATTCCTACCTACCCTCCCCATTCTTCTTGAGAGTTTTATTAGGAAAATAACAAATTCAAGATGTAAACAGCTTGTTTAAGAGATTACAAATTTGATTGTGTTATTCAGCATCAAGGGTTTGTCATTGTTCAATAGAATTTTCCCCCTTCTTTAGTCTGTCTATATTTCACTAGTGATTGAGATCATTTGATGTTTGTTCCTCCTCTTCTGACATATTTCACTTAACATGATAATCTCTAGCTCTTTCCACGTTCTATCAAACTCTATGATTTCATCTAATTTATGGCTGCACAGTATTCCATTATGCACATACACCACAACTATTTACTATTCAACTCTTGTTGAAAAGTTGTTGTTTTCATGGTCTGTGTAGTGTACTTAAGTGATACAATAAATATAATGTACATTTAACTTTTCTGATTAAATTTTTTTACTGTTTTTGGGGGCCAGAGCGATAGCCCAGTGGGTAGGGCATTTGCCTTGCACGCAGCGGCCCATGCCGGCCTGGGTTCAATCCCCGGCATCCCATATGGTCCCCTGGGCACCGCCAGGAGTAATTCCTGAGTGCAGAGCCAGGAGAAACCGCTGAGAATTGCTGAGTGTGATCCAAAACCAAAAAAAAAAACTACTGTTTTGGGCACAGAGGCCAATATATATATCACATAATCTATGTAGAGTAATTTAATATATAGAGAGTAAAAAATGGAAAGAAAGACAATAATTTAATAATTCAACTTTCATATATAGATGAATATATAATTTCAACTTGAGATAGTTATAATTAATATTTATATTACCAATAAAAATTTGAAGTCAGCTACTGCTGACTTTATATTCCCTGCCTCAAAAAGATGTTATATAACAGTTATTAGAATTCAATATCAATCTTTTAATTGTTTATTTACTATAAACTTTTGTTATGAAGAAAAGTTCTTCACAGACACAGTTATTATGTTATTTAAATTTTTTATTATACCACCATGAGATATACAGTTATAAAAGTGTTCAGATTTGGGTTTCAATCATACAATGTTCCAACACCCATTCCTGCCACCAGTGTCCCCAAATGTTCCCGCTCCCACAGCCTGCATCTATGGCAAGCAATTTTTGCTTCTCTCTCTCTCTCTCTCTCTCTCTCTCTCTCTCCTCCTCTCTCTCTCTCCCTTCTCTTTACACATTGTGACTTGCAATACATACATTTAGAGGTTATCATGTATATCCTTTTGTCTACTTTCAATGCTCAGTTCTATGCTGGTATTATCATTTCAAACAATTATTAGTACACTGTTCCTTTTCTCTGTATTACCTAACCTCTGACTCTCACACATTTGCAGTAGGTTCCACCCACTGACAAGACCTCCTGATCCATGTTTTGTCTGGCTTTGGATATTGGTGTCATGCTATTTTTTATATTCTGCAAATAAATGCAGTCATTCTATATCTGTCTTTTTTCCTCTGGCTAATTTCACTCAGCATGATCCTCTCCATGTCCATCCATTATAGGCAAATTTCATAGCTTTGCTTTTTTCCTAACAGCTGTGTAGTATTCCATTGTGTAGATGTACCACAGTTTCTTTATCCGGTCATCAGTTCTTGGACACTCTGGTTGTTTCCAGATTCTGGCTATTGTGAATAGTGCTGCTATGAACATAAAAGTACAGATGGTGTTTCTGCTGTGTGTTTTTGGCTTCCCAGACTATATTCCCAAGAGTGGTATGACTGGGTCAAACGGGAGATCAATTTCTAGTTTTTGGAGGAATCACCATATTGTTTTCCATAATGACTGCACCACAGTTGACATTCCCACCAACAATGGATGAGAGTCCTTTTTTCCCGCATCCACGCCAGCACTTGTTTTTACTCTTTTGGATGTGTGCCAGTTTCTGTGGTATGAGATGATATCTCATTGTTTTTATCTGCACCTCTCTGATGATTAATGATGATGAGGATTTTTTCATATGCCTTTTGGCCATTCAAATTTCTTCCTTGTCGAAGTTTCTGTTCATTTCTTCTCCCCATTTTTTTGAGGAAGAGAAGAAATGACTGTTTTCTTCTTGTAAAGTTCTACTAGTGTCTGATATATTTTGGATACTAACTGCTTATCAGATGGATATTGGTGAATATTGTTTCCCTTTCTGTGGACTTTCTTTGTGTCTGGGTCACTGTTTCTTTTGAGGTGAAAAAGCTTCAGAGTTTCATGTAGTCCCATATGTTTATCTCTGTTTCCAGTTGCTTTGTTAGAGACAGTGATTATTAATGTTGGAATAGTTATTCTTTCTCAAAGATGAAAAGAACAACAGATTTCCATATTAGAAGTGGCCTATAATGTATCACTCGTTAGTGAGGATTACTGGCTGAGGTTCACTTCTGCATGTCTTTAAACAATATGCACAGACATGCAGATACTCCATGATTTTTAGGTATGCATATTCCAAGTTCTCCTTTTCCATATAAATAAAAGGAAGATAAAAATTCCCTGTAGTCATGCATGAAGTCTTAATTAGAGTTAGTTGGTCACGTCACTTTTTCGTCTTCCTGTTGTTCATTGATTTGCTCAAGCAGGCACCAGTAACACCTCCATACAACCTGTCGTGGTGCTAGTGTAGCCCAAGGGCATCTGATCACTCCAGGAACATGGAGAGTCCCAAACCATTCATTCAGGTCATGAGGTCTATAGCTGTTACTGGTTTTTGGCATATCAAATACAACATAGGTAGCTTGCCAGGTTCTGTTGTATGGGTGGTACAATCTCAGTAGTAGACTCTCGTCTCATGTATTTACTGATGAACCTGAGAGAGATCAGCTTTTCTCTTGGGTGGAACTCTGACGAGCTGTGGAGTCTGGATGTTGAAAACGACTGCCCTCTTGGTGTGGGGGTTCCTCTGGCTTCTTGCTAAGTTTTATTGGGATGGCGGCCAGGGCAAGAACCCACCTTCCCTCCCAGGCACCTGGTGATCAGCTGAGCACAGGGAGAGTCAGTAACTCTGCCCCATGTATCTGAGTCTTGAGTTAGTCGGTACTGACAATAAATAAATATTTCAAGTGTGAATGAGTAGTAATTATGAGTATTGAAACATAACTCAGTTCTTTTTTTTTTTTATTTTTGGTTGAGGGGTAGCAAACCTTTAAGAAAACACAGAGAAGTAGTGGGTTCACCAAGCTTCTTTCAACTACTTTATATGGTTGTTGATTTAGCTGATGATTCATACTTTGTTTATATGCTAATGCCACTTAGTTTTTATTTATATTATTTCATTGGTAGGCTGTTTTCATGTAAATTAATGGTACTTGTCCCTTTGATTTTTAACAATTTGGCCTATAAAATGCTCTGCTTTCATCACTTGATCACTTGACTTCCCATGGATCATCGATTTACTCAAGTGGGCACCAGTAGCATCTCAATCTGTCCTGTCACATGTGAGATAGCCCAAGGGCATCTACCCACTCCAGAACATAAAGAGACTCAAACCATTCCATCAAGTCGTGAGAATGAGGTCTATAATTGTTACTGGTATTAGGCATGTCAAATATGACATGGGTAGCTTGCAGGCTCTGCTGTGTGGGTGGGATACTCTTGTAGTCAACTCAAAACTTGAACATTTATTGATGAACTGCGCAGCTGCAAGTGGCAGTGCAAGCCGGGCTGTGATCAGCTCTTATTCTGGTTGGAGCTCTGAGGAGAGTGGAATCCGGATGTGGAAAATGGTAGACCTCATAGTGTGGGGGGTTCCTCTGGCTTCTTTAGAGGCTCTGCTGGGGTGGCAGGACAGGGCTAGAACCCGCCATCTGCTTTCATAGTTATTCACTTTTGGATAACTATAGGAATGTTCTACTTTCAGAGTTATCCACCCTTGCTTTATCTTCGATAAAGGAGCAAAAAGTATGAAATGGAGCAAGAAAAGCCTCTTCAACAAGTGGTGCTGGGAAAACTGGGCAGCTACATGTAAAAAAATGGATTTTTTTACATGTCTATCTTGACACTTGACATCCCATTATTCATTTATTTGCTCGGGTGGGTGCCAGTAATATTTCAATTTGACCCTGTCACGTGTCAGTGTAGCCCAATGGCATCTGGTTGCTTCAGGAATACAAAGAGCATCAAATCATTTGTTCAGGGTCTTGACAAAGAAGTCTGACCATCTTGTAGGTGGGTGCCCACGTGATCTTTTGACATCCCGTGGGATCCAGTCTGTAACAGCTCTAATTGTGTGGTCGTCTCCAAATTGCATTACATGTCCAGCCCATCTGATTTTTGATGCCTTGGCAAACGAGACAGCATCCCTGATTCTGGAACAATGACGGAGGTTGGAGTTCCGGATTCCTTCTTTCACTTGAGTGAGGCATGATATTTCAAACAGTTCTTTCGATTCCTCTTTGGGAGACCCGAATAGCATTCTCATCCTGCTTTCGTAGGGCCCAGGTCTCTGAGGCGTATGTTAATGCAGAGAGAACAGTGAAGTTGAAGAGATATGCCTGGAGTTGGAGTTTCTTTTGACTTTTTAGCTATTTCTTCGATGTTTTTGAAGGTATTCCATGCCGCTCTTCCTCCTGCGCAGCTCAGGTTTTAGGTCGTTCATCGTGTTGACCTCTTGACCTAGGTATACATAACTGCTGCATTCAGAGATGTTTGTTCCATTGAGAGTGAATGGGACCTCTGGAACTAGTTCATTTTTCATGAACATAGTTTTGCTGAGATTCAGCTGTAGACCTATCTTTCCACATTCTCAGTCAAAGTCAGCCAGCATTTTTGCCTCTTGGCTAATGTTTTGTGTTATTAGTACGATGTCATCAGCGAGCGGAGGTGATTTAGTTGCCAACCGTCTATCTTCACTCCCATTCCTTCCCATTCTAATTGTTGCATGATGTTCTCGAGGGTGGTGCTGAAGAGTTTTGATGAAAAGGTATCACCCTGCCTAATCCTCTTTTGACATTGATGATAACTTCTTTGTAGAATGGTGAGATCCTGGTGGTGAATCCGGAATACAGCTCATGAAGGATCTTGATGTATTGGGTTTGAACGCCCTGTTTGGCTAGGGGCTTCAATGACTGCTTCAGTCTCCACAGAATCAAAGACTTTCTTTAAATCAATGAACGTGAGACAGACTGGCATCCTGAACTCCCTACACACTTCAGTGAGCTTGGTTACCGTGTGAATATGGTCGATTGTGCTGAATCCTTTTTTGGAAATCAGTTTGTTCGCATGGCTGCCCTTCATCTAATGTTCTGCCAATCCTGTTCAGGATGACTCGAGTGAACAGCTTGTAGATGACAGACAGCAGGCAGATGGGACAATAGTTGCCAATGTCGTGAATGTCTCCCCTTCTTGAATAGTAGAACTGTCTTGCTGGTTTTCCAATGGGAGGGCACCTTGCATTCAGACAGGTAGTGTGTGAAGAGCGGAGCCAGTGTATTGATGATTGCTGAAGTCAGATTCTTCAGGTGTTCTGGTCTGACTTTGTCTGGGCCTGGTGTTGATCCCTTCTTTACTGACAAAATGGCATGTTGGATTTCAGACGGGAGAATGTTGGGAATGACATACCCATCTTGCGGGATTTCTTATGTGGGCAGGTGGATGTGGCTATCAAAGAGATCTGAGTAGAAGTCATGGATAATCTTATCCATTGCCTTTCTGGAAGATGTGATAGATCCATCAGGGCATCGAGGGCAGTCATCTTGGTCTTATAGTTGGCGAAGGACAGGCAGGCGTTGCGAATGCTCCTCCCGCTTCTGCTGCATCTTCCAGTATTTTGGCTCTTCTTTCTTTGAGGTCTTCCTTTATCGCTTCTCTGCACTCTTTGCAAGCTTGGATGTTAACATTTGGTTTCCTGAGGCACGCGCCTTGCCATGTTGGCGAATGAGCTCAAGAGTTTTTGAAGACAGGCATCCTTTTGTGTTTTTTTTCTCTCGGCATTCTTCACACAATCATGGAGGTGCTGGAACCAGTCAGTTGTATATTCATTAATGTCATCAATCATGGTATCTTCTCATTGATAGTATCTTACCATCAATGATGGTATCTTCCCATGGTGACCTCTGTTTATAGCCATGCACAAAAATCAGATCAAAATGGATTAAAGATCTCACTATCAGACCTGAATCCATAAAGTACATAGAAGAAAATATAGGAAAACCCTTCACAACACTGAAGCTAAAGACATCTTCAAAGATGAAACACCACTAACAAAAACAGCTAGAAGAAAAGATAAACTTATGGGACTACATGAATCTAAAAGCTTCTGCACTTCAAAAGAAACAGTGACCAAGATGCGAATACAGTCCACAGAATGGGAAAGAATATTCATCCAATACCCATCTGATAAGGGGTTAATATCCAGGATATATCAGGCACTGGTACAGCTATATAAGTAAAAAACAACCAACCCCATCAAAAAATTGGGAGTAGAATTGAACAGAAACTTCAGCAAGGAAGAAGTTCGAATGACCAAAAAGACATATGAAAAAATGCTCATCGTCATTAATCATCAGAGATATGCAAATCAAAACAACAATGAAATATCATTTTACACCACAGAGACTAGTACATATCCAAAAGAGCAAGAACAACAAGTGCTGGCGTGGATGCGGGGAAAAGGGGATACTCATCCATTTTTTGGTGGGAATGTCAACTGGTACAGTCTTTTGGAAAACAATATGGGCATTCCTCCAAAGACTAGAAATTGAACTCCCATTTGACCTAGCCATACCACTCCTGGGAATATACCCTGGAAGCCAAAAGCATGCAGTGGAAACACCTTCCCTACTTTTATATTCATAGCAGCATTATTCACAATAGCCAGAATCTGGAAACAACCAGAGTGCCCGAGAATTGATGACTGGATAAAGAAACTTTGGTACATCTATGTTGCAGGACACCTAAAAGCCTAGGCCTCTGCATCTGTCCTGGATTGCCTCCCTGCAGGTCACTTCATAGATAGGGGGTAGTCTGAATGTGGCAGTCTTATCTGACCATGTATTCTGTACTGGCTTGTATAAATATTCTCTCATGCTACCACAATCATCGTGGGACTAGCTAGATCTTACCAGCATATTTGCCTGGCCACGCCGGATCTCTAAGTAATTAGACCAGAGAGAAATGCTGTTTGCCTCCAAGCAAGCAAGCATGGCTCCCTGATAACTCAAAGGCAACTAAAATACAAAACTACCGTGAAGTAGATGAGACACTTGTGAAGGCTTGGGGAAATATTTAACTGGCATTAGTATTAGTCTTTGGTACAGAGACATGCCATCTCAGAAACCCCCTTCTCTACCATATAAAGGCAATTCCAGGCAGATCTTGGCTCAAGACATTAGGTGAGGTGCTGGGAGAAATTACCTGAGGGCATTTGATCCTTCCTGCCAGGGAAGTTACATTTAGCTTATAGCTTCTCCCAGCTTTGCTAGGAGGCTTTTATTAGCTCTGGGTCCTTGTAAACAGCCAGATGTCTCCCTGAAGTTGCTACATTTCTATAGAACTATTTTCCTGTTTTCATCTCTAGATAGCCCAGCCCAGAATGGGCTGGGCTGGGGAGTTTGGGCAGATTTCTAGCTATAAAATAAGCAGCAAGAAGAAAGAAGCTCTCTCTTTCTCTTTTTTTTCCTTTTTTGCCATTTTGGCTTCCCTTGGTGTTCTGCTTCTCCGTCCTCTCCATTCTCTGTTGGGCCTCAACACGTGGTGGCAGCTATCTTGGCCTACACCTGGCTGGGGCCTACCTGGGAACCCAGACTCGGAGGTTTTCCCTGGTTTTGGATTGCATATTGGAACCTGTGATAGTAAAGCCCTTTTAAAAACTGCATTGGATTCCTGAGTCTTCATCCATTCCCCGCCGGCTTCAGAGGTAGAAGGGAACTCGCTTCCTGGCACTGTCGGGGACCCCGGCAGTGCTCCCCGACATCTGGCGTTCCTGGTTTGGCACCCCTGCATCTGGAGGTCCCACCGAGATGGTGAAAAAACTTTTCCTGAAGCTGAGAGCAGCATCTAAACCGTGAGATAAAATGGGTTACTTCCCAGAGGTTTTTTCTTTGGTCTGCTTCACCTGTTTATTCAGGTGCTAGTAAAAGTGGTGACTTTTGTAACTCCTGCTTTCTTTCAGAGTCAGGAAATTAAATCAGGCAAACAGATTTTAAAGCTTAACGGTAACCTAGAGAAAGAAAAAGAAACCTCCAGAAAAGGCAGACTCTCAAACTGAAAATTTGCCTGGAGTTAATACCTCCGAAGGCGGAGATACTCCTCTGATGGAAACTGAATCTCAAGTTGAGGGCTTCCCTAAAATACTTACAAACTCTGATGAGGATGGGGAGGAACAGATTAATTCCCGAAGCCTGTCCAGGCCTCAAAAGGCTTGTAGTTCCTCCTGTTCTAAATTTAATAGTCAAAGACCAAAGCTCTGGGAGCTTCGCAACATTCCTCATAACCATTCTTTATTTTGGTCTTTTCTGAGTGCTAACTCTTGTGATTTTGAAAAACTGCACCTCCCCCAACGGGAGCAGAGTGCAAGTTCTGGAGAGCAAAGTAGATGCTTTCCTGGACTTTTGGTTTAAGGAAATGAAAAGGCAGATTTCTTGGTGGCATCTTCATTTAATTCAGCTGGGAAAGAGCCTTTGGCTCAATGTACAGTTGCCTGCCACCTTCATGTGCAACATAGCTTTCCATAGAGACAAACAGGACTAAATTCTCCAGTTTTTATTTGTCTGTGCTCCGTCCCACGTGCCTGGAGGTTTGCAGACAATTAAGTTATGTGATTGGATATTTATGACAAATGACTTCTGGCAAATGGATAGTTTTGGTGAATGATTTATGGCAAATGTTAGGGCTAATGACAAAGTATTAAATGTGCTCAAAAAAACTTTCAAAATTCTGTTATTGAAGCAACAGAAAACAGGTATCTTTAACATTATTCACCTTAGAATTTGTCTCAAGGAGAGCTGCTGGAAAACACTGATGCAGACATAAAAACCAGTCAATTTACCTAAGTAAAGATAAATTATAAATGGGTAGCAGGTCTAAATGGGTAGCTGGGTATATAAATGAGTAGCTGGCCCACCACCCCAGCAGAGCCTCGCAACAAGCCCAGACGACCCCCACTCCATGAGGGCCTCCATTTTCCACATCCGACTTCTCTCTCATCAGACCTCCACCCAGCAGACCAGCCTATCAGTGCCCGGGTTGCGCGGGCAGTAGCGGCCACGTGGTTCATCAATAAATGCTGGACTTAGAGATGCCTACAAGAGTATGCTACCTGCACGGCAGAGCCTGGCAAGCTACCAGCGTTCTATTTGATATATATGCCAAATACCAGTAACAATTACAGACTCATTCGGAATGGATTGAGGCTCTTTGTGTTCCTGGAGCAAGCAGATGCCTTGGGCTCTACTAGCATGAGACAGGACATATGGAGATGTTACTGGGGCCCGCTCGAGCAAATCGATGATGAACGGGAAGACAGTGATTCAGTGATACAGCAGGTCTAAAAACACCTAATTTCTTTCAATATAAAGTCTCTATTTTAAATTGCAAACTGTTCAAACCTCCGAATTGGTTCACTTTTTGATAATGATAATCTTGCTTTGCAGCCTGTTGAACATGGTCCATCTTAAATAACAATAATTTTGCTTTGCAGCCTGTTGATCTTGGTTCATCTTTAATAAAAATAACCTTGCATTATTTTGTTTACAAAAAATTAAAAATTCAAAAAGGAGAAAAAAGGGTGAACTCAAGTAAAGTGCTCAATATCAAACAACTAATACATTTTTTTAATGCTTTTGTCCAGAAATTGAGAGGAAAAGAACTTGGCTGCTGTAAATTCCTTCTATGATGCTTGAGGCTTTGAACTCTGATTACAGTGCTCATTACAAAAAAATTGCCAAATCAATGAAAAAAAGGTTTTTCTAATGATTCTGTTCACAGGATTAGATATTGGAATGCAGTAAACTTACGCTACAGTGCTCAATACTCCAAGACTACTAAAGCAGTGCTCACTAAAAAATTTAATAATTTGCAAAAAAGTTTTTTCTAATGTTTCCCTTTCACAAGGTGTTGAAGTTTCTTCATGTTCTTAAATTCCTGCCAAAGTCTTAAAATCTCTATTTGTGATTAATCTCAAAAAATGTTTTTGTCTCGCCTAAAATTAAGCTACAGGTACAGTTACCGGTGCCAGTGTACCCTTGCTAAAGAAGCCTTGCAAGATGCCTATACCACTGATCCAGACACCTGTTCCAGTGCTCGAGACTTTTGTTCCAGTGTTCCTGAGTCCCGATCCATTGTTCCTGACAATTCAACAAGTTCCTGATCGCTGCTCTCCAGAGACTCATACTCATGTGATTACCACTATTGCTGTTCCAGAAGTAGCCCCACAGACTTTGTTCCAGACACCTGACTTTACATAAAATATGGCAAATTGATTCTCACAAATTATGGACAGTGCAAACTATAGTCCGTTATAATCAGACAGCTAGAAACACTTTGTCATGAACTTTGCTTTGGGTCTAAACACAAGTTAGGATCCTAAAAGTAACATGTATTATCATTTTGTAATTGGAATTGTTTTTTCTTATCTTAATTTTCTATATGTACTAAATATTTTGTACTTTTTCAATTTTTATAGTAAACTAATCAGGGGGAGTTGTTGCAGGACACCTAAAAGCCTAGGCCTCTGCATCTGTCCTGGATTGCCTCCCTGCAGGTCACTTCATAGATAGGGGGTAGTCTGAATGTGGCAGTCTTATCTGACCATGTATTCTGTACTGGCTGGTATAAATATTCTCTCATGCTACCACTATCATCGTGGGACTAGCTAGATCTTACCAGCATATTTGCCTGGCTACGTCGGATCTCTAAGTAATTAGACCAGAGAGAAATGCTGTTTGCCTCCAAGCAAGCAAGCATGGCTCCCTGATAACTCAAAGGGCAACTAAAATACAAAACTACCATGAAGTAGACGAGACTCTTGTGAAGGCTTGGAGAAATATTTAACTGGCATTAGTATTAGTCTTTGGTACAGAGACATGCCATCTCAGAAACCCCTCTCTACCCTATAAAGGCAATTCCAGGCAGATCTTGGACATCTACACAATGGAATACTATGTAGCGGTTAGGAAAAATAAAGTTATGAAATTTGCTCATAAATGGGTGGATATGGAGAGGATCATGTTGAGTGAAATTAGCCAGAAGGAGAGAGACAGATATAGAATGACTGTATTTATTTGCATGGTATATATATATATATATATATATATATATATATATATATATATATATATATATATTATGATACCAATATCCAAGATCAGGCTAAATGTGGATCAGGAGGTCTTGTCAAAGGCGGAAACTACCACAAATGTGTGGGAGCAGAGATTTGGTAAGACAGAGAAAGGAACAGTAGGCCAATAATTGTCAAAAGTCTATTATATGTAAGTCCACAACATGTAAGAGAGGGAGAGAGAGAGAGAGAGAGAGAGAGGGAGAGAGAGAGAGAGAGAGAGAGAGAGAGAGAGAGAGAGAAGATGGAGAACCTGCCACGGAGGCAGACTAGAGGAGGTGGTAGGGTATCGGGACATTGGTGGTGGGAGGTGGTCACTGGTGGAGGGATGGGTGCTGGAACATTGTATGACTGAAACCCAAACATGAACATTTTTGTAATTGTCAAAAAATAAATAATAAATAAATTTTTAAAAAGTCAACAAAAAAATATTCTGATGTTACTCTTACATGCCATGGTTACTTCTTAAGCTACTGAGCATTATTCCAGGCTCTCTCTCACTGGAGCTCCAGAAGTATCAGGATTATCTAAAAAACATGCAAGTGCACCTAGGGTTTGAGGCCAGGAAATTGCTTAAACTCACCGAGGAATCTACTACTTTCATTCAGATATGCTTAATCTTTTTCCAAACAGAAACACCTTAAAAAGAAAAGACTTTCAATCACCTTTCATATTTTTACAATTAAAACTTTCTTTTGTCCTATGCATATATATCTTTATAATTAGAATTTTCAGGTAATCTGTATTTTCTCTTTTTTGAGAATGGAATGCATTATTTCACTGTATTTGTAAAATGCATACAATAGTACTGATTCAGTTCAAATATCTTTCATATTTTTATGATCCCTTCTTTTCAATTTCTTTCTCACCTGGTTTATATTTTGTGCAGCTGTGGTTTTTTCCTTTCATTTACCAATTTATTGGTCATAAAAATACAGACAATAATTGTAACTTAATTTTTCCTTGACATTATTTTAAATGGTATATACCACACATAAAATAAACATTAATAATTATCATTGAATACATTTGTTACACTGAATTTTAATTTAAATATATGATTAGTTTTATTCTCAATATTACTCATTTGGTCAAAGATACAATTATGTACAATTGTGCACACATAAGTATGTATGTGGACACTTTACTAGAAGATACATACACAAACACACACGAACAACCTCTTATACAAATGCATATGTGATGAGATTTTTTTTTCAATTTTCATATATAAAGGTTATTTTAGTTTCTAGAGAGATTGCATAGGGTTAATGTACAAATGATCAACCCTGTTTCAATCTTGGTAATCCAGAAACTATGAGCATTGTCAGAGGCCAAGAACCACAATGAGTGGCCTCAGGACTTCCTGAACGGTGTGTTTTTGTTCTCTGAAACAATATTTTTAAAAATGACTATTTTGAACTTAAATCTACATAGAAATCTTTGAAATTTTAGAAAACAAACTATATTTGGAGATGATTGATAATTTTCTGTGGAGGACTAGAAAAATTATCCTTGAGAGAATGAGAATTTATTCAAACATTTAAAAAATCCTCATGTTGAAGTACAAATAAATCTGCTTTATTAAACCAAAATGGTAGAACCAGGATAAAACTTGAGCAATAATTTGAACTGTGTAGTCACCTGGAGGCTTTCTAATTTTTACGATAGTGTGATAATTTTTCTGACAGAAAATCATTATTGAATAGAAGCCATTGAAAATCAAATTATCCTTTGCGTGCATCTGTAGCAACAGGTTGGTTTTTTTTAAGAAAAAGAATTGCTTTTCTCCCCACTATTGAATTGTTTTTCTTTCAAAAACATAATTAACCCCACTGCAGGATGAGTTCAGCTCTCTAAAGAGTAACTTTTTACTTCCCCAATGAAATCTGTTTCTTGGAATAAACTGGAGGCTTTATATTGCCTTGCTGAAAGATGCTGTAATTGTATGGCCCAGGGAAAGAGGAGTGTAACTCTTACCACCTCAGGAAAAAGCCATGAGTGCTGTATAGCCTAGTGCTGGGATCAAGCTAAAATTCAGCAAGTGAAGACTATTATCAATGTTTTGGTATGGATATTTATAACAAAAAATCAAAAAGCAATTTTATAACAGTGAAAACCAAATTTGTAGAAAAATAAGGAAAAACTAGGAGATATAGTTGAAAGAGGTTATTCTTGTTTCAGATTCGTAATTGTCACTCTGTCTTCTATAGGCAAAAATAAGCAGCTAGAAAATAGTAAAGGGGAGGTTATTCTTGTTCCAATCAAACTGGGAGCCTGTCTGGAAAAGAGAGCAAGTTCCAGTTCTCTGCTTCTGTGTCTATAGGTATCTCTCAGAATAGCACTGATAGTAACTCGAACCGGTTTCTGATTAACAAAGGAAGCATGCTCTAACCATTAGTTATCTCTTCTATGCTTTTGATCTGAAGAATATTTGCTTGGAATGAAGGACTAACTGCCCAAAGACAAGTAATACTCTATAAAGGACTTTGTTATTTCGTGTTGCTTTCTTTGTGCTGCCAAGCATACAGGTAAACTACTATTAAAAGAGAAATGAATGAAAAAAAAAATCCTGCAGGTTTATAGCTTTGTGATTTCATTGACATATTACAGAGATGCTAATGAATTATTGTTAGATAACCTTTATGTATTAAACTTGTTTTTCACCAGGAATAAGAATATTATGGCATTTGGTGATCTGATAATATGTCTACTTTGAGGTATATTGATACTGAAAAAGTGAATGATTCATTCAGGAAGATGTACTGGGTGCTTTGTATATGGCTCAAGGAAGTCTTAGTTTTATGAATCCATA
The DNA here is from genome assembly GCA_021461705.1 of Cryptotis parvus. Lineage (NCBI taxonomy): Eukaryota > Metazoa > Chordata > Mammalia > Eulipotyphla > Soricidae > Cryptotis > Cryptotis parvus. The sequence continues at coordinate 171,890 of JAJIBD010031076.1, read as the reverse complement.
TTTAACTTCTACTTTAGAATTTTAGAAATAAAAATAGCCCTATGATAAACTGGTTTTATCTTCAAGGTAAGTTACACAATTCGCGAAGGACAATGTGTTAGTAAGGATGCCTCTTTAATTATTATTATTATTATTTTTTTGCTTTTTGAGTTACACTCGTTGGCGCTCAGAGTTACTCCTGGCTCTTCACTCAGAAATTACTCCTGGCGGTGCTCGGGGGACCATATGGGATGCCGGGATTGAACCCGGGCCGGCACAGGTCGGCTGCATGCAAGGCAAACAGGTCGGCCCCATGCAAGGCAAACACCCTACCCGATGGGCTATAGCTCCGGCCCCTAGTTGTTAAGAAAAAAGTGAACCTTAACATTGTACCTGTCCTTTCTGCTAGAATTGGGAAATCAATATGAAAATAGTAAGAAAGGAAGTTTCTAGTTCTATATTTTGATAATTATAAACTGAAAAAATTACCAATTATATTCATTTTTAACAAAATATTAATATCAAGATGATCTTTTAAAAATGTAGCTTTATCTTACACATTAGTCATTAGGCTTTCCCTTTCTTTCCCTTCTCTCTTTCAATTTTCTTATTCATCTTTTAATGTTATTTTATTAAATTACCATATAAGCTTTACAACAGGTTGAACATTATAATAAGTTCCTTATATTGTCAACACTTATATTCAAAAAAAAGGACCCATTTTGGAATTGTTTCAATCTAAGAAATAGAATTCTTTTTTCTTTTCTAATGTTGACTTCCCTCTCTCACCTTTCCAAATAAATACATGCCATACTGTCCCAAGTTTCCTCCACAATGGTTGTAGATCACTCTTCAGTGAGAGGTAATATTCTTGAGTAACTTAACTTAATTTGCTAACTTAAAACTACTTAAAATTTGATATTTTAACTCAAATGCAAAGCCAATGCCTTTGAAAGGGTAAATATTGGTGCATAATGAAATAAGTACTTTATACATTTTTTAAATGAGTTAATTTTGCTTACCTATAGAAAATTTTTCTTTTTAAAATTTAAATATCTATTATAGTAGGTCTATTTAAGTAAAAAATACTGTATTATTTAATATACATGGAAGAGATAATGTTTCTTAAATTACCAAAATTTGATTAGGTTTATCTTTGGGGCTCAATGCTTAGCGAAATGTAATAAAATAGAAAAGAGAAAGTTGAAACACCACTTAGAATTTATCTTTTGAGTATCTATTATATATTCAGAATATATTGAGTCTAGTTATATTTATGAAATATGAATGATTGCAGTTATTAGTAATACTGAAAAAATCCTCTATCTGAAGACATATTTTGGTAAGTCTAGATACTTCAGGAATGTTTAGGATGAGATTAAAGGAATATGATTAATTTTAATTGATCTTTATGTAACAGAAGATGAATTTTGATTAACTGTTCTCGAAGGTTCAAATGAAATCCACTTGGGCTTCAAGAATCTTAGGATATATCTCTGACCTCTTCTTTGATAATATGGCCTGATGTTTCTATTAAGTATCCTGAACACTGTCAAGCACTTTATGGTCCTCAATTTCCAGAACATCTAATCCACTCCCTCTTGTTCTCAAGGCTCATTGCATGCTAATTTGTTCCTGATTTGTTTCCCAATTGCATTTTACTGTTCCTTGATATTCTCTCTCCTCCAGTCAGTTTATCTAACCTATGCCTCCCTGTGTGTCCCTCAAATTTTTCCTTTGGTATCTCTAGTCCTATTATTCCTGAAATACTCTTTGTTTCTGTACTGACTAGAACCCTAGAAACTTTTATAAAGTTTTATCTTACCTATTATTTTCTTTATCAGTTTGGACTAATTATTTCCTCTCAATAATAATGATGATAAGCTGCCTCTGATCCTGGTTTGTTTCCGATTTTATTCACTCATTTTATTAGAATGTATTATTTTGACCTTATTTATTCATTTTCATTCAGTTATTCATTCATTCATTCATTTATTTATTTATCTACATATTTATTTATTTATTAGTTACACCCAGCAATGCTCAAGGGTTACTCCTGGCTGTTGGCTCAGGAATTACTCCTGGCAGTGCTCAGGGGACCATATGGGATGTCAGGTATGGAAACCGGGTCCGCCGTGTGCAAGACAGATGCCCTACTTGCTGTGCTATTGCTCTGGCCCCATGATTTTATTTTAAATAGGGGTTTTCTATCTTGTACATTATGATAGGATCCTTAATCAGTTTTTTCATTTCATACTTCTGCAACAATCCATAGAACTATAACTGCTAATCATGATACAGTTAACTGTCTAGATACATTGCATTAAATTTTAATTGAAAGTTTAGAATGTTTATGTTGCTTATGATATGCAATAAAAATCATTGTGATATTTCTTCATTATCTTTTATCTAGGTAACTATAGATTGGATACATGGCTTATACAAATGAATCAGTGGTATCTGAGTTTGTGCTCCTGGGACTCTCAAATTCATGGGAACTTCAGATTTTCTTGTTCTCCATTTTCTCTATAGTATATGTCGCATCAGTGCTCGGCAACATTCTTATAATTGTTATCATTTTGTCTGACTCCCATTTGAACTCTCCTATGTACTTCCTGCTCAGTAATCTTTCTTTCATTGATATCTGCCAATCTAATTTTGCCACACCCAAGATGCTTGTAGACTTCTTTGTGGAACATAAAACTATCTCCTTTGAGGGATGCATGGCCCAGATATTCCTTCTTCATAGTTTTGTGGGGAGTGAGATGATGTTGCTTGTAGGCATGGCATATGACCGATTCATAGCCATTTGTAAGCCCCTGCATTATAGTACAATTATGACTCAAAAGCTCTGTATAATTTTTGTGATTATTTCCTGGTCTGTGGGTATTCTTCATTCTGTGAGTCACTTGGTTTTTACAGTGGACCTGCCTTTCTGTGGCCCCAATGAAGTAGATAGTTTCTTTTGTGACCTCCCCTGGTGATAGAGTTGGCTTGCATGGATACATATGAGATGGAAATTATGACTCTCACGAACAGTGGCCTAATATCACTGAGTTGTTTTCTGGCTTTAATTGTTTCATACACCATTATTTTGATAACCGTCAGACACAAATCCAGTGGATCATCCAAGGCACTTTCTACACTAACTGCCCACATCACAGTGGTGATTCTGTTTTTGGACCTTGCATTTATTTCTATATATGGCCTTTCAGCAGACTTCCTGTGGACAAGTATCTTTCTGTGTTTTACATTGTTTGTACACCCTTGTTGAACCCCATTATCTACTCTCTGAGGAATGAAGACTTTAAATCAGCCATGCGAAAGTTGAGAAACCGTCATGTGAGCTCATGGAAAAACTAGGGTTTTCACTGAGGATGCATCATCCTGAATAGGAAAGAAGAATCTCCACTGGACCCCAGTTATGCCAATGTTTCTGTGAATATGTGTTATTGAATTGTTGAACTGGATATTTTGTCCTTAGTAAATTATAACTGTATCATACTAATTTCTGAATTACCGTATGAATATAATTTTAATAACCTAATTTTTATGATTATAAACTGTAAATTATCTTCAATATATTTACTAAATTTAAAAGTACATAAATAATTTGGATTCCAATCAACATGTGTGGTATGTTACCAAACTAGATCTCTTCAATTGAGGACATAGTATTTTTTGTAATTTGCAATCAAAATGTACAAGTTGAAAACCCAATATCTTTACGTTACTTATTCTAATGTGCTTCAAATGTTGATTTTTTTAAAAAAATAATATTTATACATGGATTGTTACCTCATGAATATATATTTGTTAGATTTATCAATATTTTAGTTAAATATTTAGCTATTGATAATTATTCCTGTATAGCAGTGTTTCAGTACTTTCCTGTTCCCTTTTATATAATTTGAGATGTATTTCTATTTGTTATAATTTTTTCAAGATTTTTAAGTGTTATCAGCAGTATATGTGTCTATGAATTCTACTTGTTTTTAAGTAGGATATTGATTTAAGGGATTACAGATTAGTTACTGAAAACTCTACATTTGAAATTGTTTGAAGAACAACATGTTTAGAATTAAGTTCAGAGAAAATTTAATTCTATCTCTACTTAAAATATGATTGCAAAAATTGGCAATGATTACTTGCAATGAGTACCAAACCTAAACTGTATTCATATATGTATAATTCATATATATTATTAATATATATTATTACTTAAAAGTTTGCTTTTCTCTGGGCTACATTCAGTGATGCTCAGGGTTACTCTGATCTCAGCACTCAGGAGTCACTTCTGGTGGTGCTTGGGGAACCATATGGAATACCAGGGATCGAATCCAGGTTGGCTGTGTGCAAGGCAAGCACCTTATCCATTGATGTCTCTCCAGCCCCATATATTCATCAATATTTTTCTTAAAACATAAGTAAGATGTAACATTTTTGTGCATTTTTGTAATAAATATTTCAATACCGATTAATTATTTTTTTAATTTTTTTATTGAATCACAGTGAGATATAGTTACAAGGTTGTTGAAGATTGGGTTCAGTCATGTAATGTTTTAACATCCATCCCTTCACCAACCTATTAATTCTTATCACTTTATAGAAAAAAATAAATCATATCACGAAATATCCTTCTGACAAAAACTAAAAACTACACTGAATTTATAAAAAGGATGATTCTCAAAAAAGAATAAAACTAAATTGAGCTCAGTATTTCAACTATACTATCGAACTTCAGTTAGTGTTTATATACATAGATATTAACTCCATGTTCTAAGCCATGCTGATCCAGTATGAACTGAGTTTTAAATATACACAGGCCATTTTTGAACCATAATTTTACTAAACTTTAGCTTATTGAAACATCACTTTTGTTGGTTTAGTTTGCTCTTTAAAACTTGACTAAATTTTATTTACTTTTATATAGTGCCAAAGCATTTTATATGCATAATAAATATTAAGGAAGTCATAATGTTGTTAGTGTTTTTAAAAGTTTCTCTTAAAATTTTCCTTTGGTTAAAAAATGGAAAGTTGTTGATAATACCCTTGAAAACCAAGTTGTTTCTCTGTTCTGATTTTCTGCATTTTCCATACTGAATGAGTGGTCTAGGGAGTAAGGATTAGTTGAAGGGGAGTTAAAGGGAAAGCAGAACTCAGAGCAATAAGATAGCAGGTAGGATACTTGCCTGCTTGTGGCTGAGCCAAGTTTGATTCTCTGACTTCAGAGTAAGGAGTAAGCTTTGAGCACTTCTGTATGTGTGCCAAGATGAGAGAGAGGAGGGAGAGAGAGAGAGAGAGAGAGAGAGAGAGAGAGAGAGAGATGATTTAGAAGAAGTCAAATAGTATAGTATATGAAAGTTAGAACAAACGAGCGATGTGTGTCCAACTAAGTCACTGGGCTACTAGAAATGCAATTGCCTAGGAAGGGCCAGAAAAAAAATTGGAAGCAAAAAATTTAAATTTCTCTGAAATAAAAGAGGGAAGAAGAAACTTAACTATTCGGATCAGTCTATCATCAAAGCCTGGAATTCCCTATTGGGCTTAACAGTTTCCTGGAAACTCACTGGCTCAATATTAACATTTTTCTCTTTCACTGTTCGTCCCTATAAACCTGTCAATACTGCTACAATTCTACTTCAAATTGGAGGTATATTTCCACAACCTACAACACTAGATGTGTATCAATTTCGGCAGTTTTCACAAACTAATCTCTCTGACTTTATATTTTTTGTATAGTAGATTATTGATCAATGATAATTAAACTACTGGATTTTTGAGGAATTATTATTATATGAATTTTGAAAAAATATTTTTACAAAAAAGGAATAAGAAAAGTATTAGAGAAAATAAAATTTGAATTATCTTAGATCTGCCATGAGATTTCTATTTATTAATCATGATATAATTTCTTTCAGGCTCTGAACATAAATACTAGTGGTTATGGGCATTAATACTTCAAACAATGGTCAAGAAAGAACACAGAGGGAAAGAGATTATTATATGAGAGTAAATGTACTTGTACTTTATGAGTACTTGTATGAGCTCATGGATAACTATTTTTTCCTCTGTTCTCTCTGTGATAGACATGCTCACAATTATAGAGAAACAATTTAAAGGTTCTTACCATATTATTTTGGAAAAAGCAATCAGAATTGTATTAATAAATCCCATGGCATAATCACTTCACAAAGGACATTCTTTTAATTGGCTATTGCAAGCTATTGGTTGGTTATTCGAGATTTGGACACATGTGGCAAGGATTTTAATACATTTATTTTATGAACTCTGTGGCTCACTATGTTGTGTGTGTGGATTTTGAAGGTTTCTCTTCTAAATTGCTTTTGCTCTCCTGAGATTTCTTTCAAATTTGGTAAGAAGAACTTGATCATGCAATGTAAGCAAGTGAAACATTGGATATAGATATCATCTCAATGTTATTATTCAGAGTTAAAGAGATTCTGACTTAACGTTATTAACACAATTAAGACAGTGCTGCTCTTTAGCATGAGAACTTGGATTTTTTATGTGAACTCTTTAAGTCTGAAACAAAATATATTACCATGTATGAATGCAGTCAGTTATAACGTATATGGTTGATACAGGCCTTTCTCAGCCAGGTAGGTATAAAACTAAGCATATGGATATAGAGTTCTGAATGAACAAAGAAGAGAAAGAGAAAAGAATGGTTTATAACACTTTCATTGTAATGACCACGCTGAGGTTTCAAAATACAGTTTTTAATAACCAGGTTGTAATTAAGCATTACATAGTGATTAAAAATGTCTTACACTAGTATTCAGGCACTGGTCAATAGGCAGTATACCTCGTGATGCTGACTACTGCTCGGATTTTGTTTCCACTACTGTAACATTAAGGATTATAATAGTGCTTCTTTTGTGGAACTGATTTAAGCATTAAGCTATGTTAGCAAAGTGTATGAAGTTGACTTGGAAAATATTGGTTGGTATAATTATGGTAATAGAAGTTCTTCCTTCCTAGCATTTTATAAATACTGGCTGGTGCAATTTGATCTCTCTCTCTCTCTCTCTCTGTCTCTCACTCATTCTCTCTCACTCTCTCTTTCTTGCTCTCTTTCCTCTTGAGGATGGTTTGTAGCTTCTATTATTTTCCATGTTTTTGCATGAAAATCACAAATGAATTTTTAACAAGATTGTTTGCCATATATCAAGCAAAGAGACTAAATTAAGTCTTTCATTTTTCAAATTTTATCCATGTTGACTAATCTAAGAGTCCCCAAACTTACTTTGAATACTGCACCTTTTCAGGAACAAAAAAGGTATTCTTCAGCATTCCCTGGAAAACTAACTTCTTTAATCAAACAAATAGAAATCATCCCCTCTTGTGCACCCCAGATTACTATGCACCCTTCTATCATACCAAACCCTGGGAGGGCGGGAGCTGCAGCCAAATCATCCAGATGGGGACAAAAAGAGAGTTTCCTGAGAGAAACATGGTCTGTCTTTTCCTTATTTTTGATGAACTCTTTTAACTCTGAAACCTTTATAAACACTTCCCAAACATGTAAATTAATTTGTTTGTGAATCAAAATAGTAACTTGAAAAATTTAAAGTAGATCCTGTGGGCTCTTGCCTATAGATTTCATTTTCTCTAAGAGCTTTTGTATTTAATATCTTGGTTCAGAAAAATCATTTTATAGGTCTAGAAAATATTAAATATGAATTTCATATGTATTTTATTTTTTGGAGTGTGTGTGTGTGTGTGTGTGTGTGTGTGTGTGTGTGTGTGTGTGAGTGCATGAGTACCCATATTAGGGTGTTGTTCCTAGCCTGCACACTAAGAGTTTACTCCTGGATTTTGCTCAGAGATCACTCCTGGAAGGATTTAGAGGATAGAAACCAGGGCAGCAGAGCTCAAGGCAAATGCTCAACAGGCTGTACTATTGCTCCAGCCCCTCACATTTTTTTAAATGGAAATTGGGAGTACAGGTAGTTTATTTTTTATATCTGGGAGACACCAGCAATTGCTGGCTTTCTAAAGTCAAAGAATGATTATCTCTAGCATCCCTTGTATCAAAAGAACTTTGTAGTTTGCATCAGAATAGTGAAATAATCCTGTTTACAATGCTATCATTAAGAATCTAATTCTCTCCCTTCACCTTACTTCTTATCTTTCAGAGGGTAGAGCTAAAGATCTGTAAAGTTGGATCTTTAGGCAAGTAGGCTGATTCAGGCAAGTAGGCTGAATACAAAGACAAAAGTAATGACTTTTGCTTGGCTTTTTTTTGTTTTGTTTTGTTTTTTTGGGTCACACCGGCAATGCTCAGGGGTTAGTCCTGGCTCTGCACTCAGGAATTACTCCTGGCGGTGCTCAGAGACCATATGGGATGCCTGGGATCGAGCCGGGCCCGGCACAGGCCGACAGACCTGCAAGGCAAACGCCCTACCCGCTGGGCTATCGCTCCCGGCCCCATGACTCTTGCTTGGCTTTACAGTTTGCTTTTCTTATCAGAGATCTCCGTTTCATTTGATAAATTTCTATTGAATAATTACTGCATTCTTATTTTAATCTTACTTTTGTTTTTTGATGCCTCATTGGTCAACTTAGAATCATATATTTTTCCGTTAAGATTTACAACCTGAGTGGAGGCAAGGAGCAGTAGTACATCAGGTCGTGCATTTGTCTAGCATGAAGCTGACCTGGGTTCATCCTTGGCATTCCATATGGTCACCTGAGCACTGCCAGGTGTAATTCCTGAGTGCAGTGCCAGGAATAACCCTTGAGCAATGCTGGGTGTGACCCAAAAATCCTCCTCCTCCCAACCACTCTCCAAGCCCCCTAATAAACTGACAAACTGAGTGGAGGTAAGCTTTATTATATGAATTTTTAATTTATATCATGTTAGGGCAATTAATGTTTATTTATTTTTCTAAGATATATAGCAACTAAGGAAAAGTCACAGTGACTTTCCAGATTGACATGCAGTGAGTTGCATGAAAACTTAAAATCTATCCATTTTGATAGAAATACATCATGGACCAGGAGGTCTTGTCAAAGGTGGAATCTACCACAAACGTGTGGGAGCCAGAGGTTAGGTAAGATAGAGAAGGGAATAGTATGCTAATAATTGTTTAAAGTTATAATACCAGCCTAGAACTGAGCATTGAATATAGGAAAAAATATACACATGATAATCTCTAAATGTATTAATTGCAGTCCACAGTGTGTAAGAGAAGGAGACAGAGAGAGAGAGAGAGAGAGAGAGAGAGAGAGAGAGAGAGAGAGAGAGAGAGAGAGAGGGAGAGAGAGATAACCTGCCATAGAGGCAGGCTAGGGGAGCGGGTGGGAATCAGGGACATCGGTGGTGGGAAATGGGCACTGGTGGAGGGATGGGTGCTGGAACACTGTAAGGCTGAAACCCAAGCATGAACATCTTTGTAATTGTATATCTCATGGTGGTAAAATAAAATATTAACAAAAATAAAAAAGAAATACTTCTGCAGGTCTACATACTGTTTGGAACCTAGTCCTAGAAGGTACTCAATAACTTGAAATTAATTAACAAACATTGTCACTAGGAAAAAACACCAAAGGTAGAAATTTATACAGGGATTTTCTCATCTCAAATCATATCTCCTGTGGAAATTTTCATTTCATTGTCTTTCTATGATGACAGGCTGATCCTATTACTGTGGCTAATTATATGATTATCTCTTAATATGGATGATTTACTTAATGATTTTAGAGAAATTCTTCCTGTCATTGTAGAACAAAACTAACTCAATTCAATAAAACTAGCTATATACAGAGGAAGATTTGAGTTTAGAAAATGCTGATTTAGAATTTTTATCACTTTACAAAAAATCCTTAATAGGTTTATACACACATAGTTAGAATATAAGCAGATATAAGCAGATGTTTTTAAAGATGTAAGTTCCTATGAAGTAATAATAAAGATAATTAGAATTTAAATTTTGTTTTTATTGCCTTGGGAACCACACTCAACATTGCTCAGGGCTATTTCTGGCTCTGTGTTCATGAGTGAATCCTGACCATGCTCAGGGGACCATGTGTGGTAGCAGGGATTTAACTTTGGTCACCACATGCAAAGAAAGAGCCTTGCCTCCAAGGCTATCTCTCTGGTCTGAGAACATAGATATATTTTTAATGGTATCAATATCTTAAAATCCACAGCATGAATAATATAGCTTAACAAGCTGCATTCTGTATGCACAGGGAACTCTCAAGCTACTGAGATCTAACCATAAGTTGTACTTCAGAGACTATTTCTGAAATAAAAGAGCACTTCAACTTTATTTTTGCACAACAAAAGACCCACCCTGCATTTATAGGAAAATATGAACTGCTTTTAAAATTAACACATGGTTGTATATGTAGAAGCAGAGAATTTGGAAAGTCTTTGTTTATTTTTGGTCCACAGCCTTTGTTGCTCAGGGCATTGTGCTCAGGGATCACTCATGTCCTATCTTTGAAGAACAGACATTTGGTCCAAACAAAAGAATTATATTCAAATGTGTAAAATCGTTAAAAAATTGAAAAGTATGATGTTTAATGGCGCTCTTTATATAACACTACTGTAAATTTTTTAATATAGAAAAGCAACGTATTCTGTTGCTACCACTAATTAAAATTGTTAAAATGTTATTTTTATCTTGTCTTACTGTTACAGATATCTCAAATATATGGCCATATCTCATTACATTTTTCAAATGCCATTTAAGTGTTTTATTTCTACCTTCCCAATTGGCCTAAGAAAGGTACCAGCATTATTTTCTCACTCTCTGCTACACATAATCTAAATGTGTAAGTACAGTATATATGAGTAAGCACTATTGATATCATGTATATTTTTTTGTATGGGAAGCGCTCTGGGGACCATTTAGTAATTAAGATGAGATGCAGGGTCTTGCACATACCATGTGTGTGCCCTACTGCTTTAACTACCTTCCTAGCCGATATATTGTATATTTTGATGAAACGTGTTAGCATACAATGTAGAAAAATAAGTTTTTTTAATTCAATATAGAATTGTGTGTTAGAAAAACTTTATATGATATCAAGTTTAAAAACAAAGTTTAAAAGCAATTCATATAAAATAAATGCATTATATTTATACTCTTCAGTTTAATCTTTATAAAATTATATAAATGATAGAGAAAATGTATATTCTGAATTTGGGGGCCACACCTGGCAGTACCCGAGGCTTATGCCTAGCTCTGTGTACAGAGATCACTCTGTACAAGTCCTTGGGGACCGTACATGATGTCAAGTATTGAATCTTGCTTGCAAGGCAACTGCCTATTTGCTGTACTATTTCTTTGACCTAGTATTCATTATCATACATATTATTATCTTATGATATGTATATACCACTCTACTTTTATAATTATTAGATGATATGTGCTTTCAGTTCTGAAAAACAGAGGACTAATATATATGCATTTCAATTGTATTTTACCCTCTAGATAACGTCAGCAGTTGGAATTCAATTAATGGATGGAACAATGGATCAGTGGTTACTGAATTCATTTTGCTGGGTCTATCCAGTTCCCAGGAACTCCAACTATTTCTTTTCTTTATCTTTTCTGTCTTTTATGGAGTTGCAGTACTAGGAAACCTTCTTATCATTCTCACAGTAATAACAAACTCACGCTTGCATTCCCCAATGTACTTCCTTCTTAGCAATCTCTCCTTCATTGATGTGTGTCAGGCTACATTTGCTACTCCCAAGATGATTGCCGATTTTCTTAGCACACAAAAGACCATCAGCTTCCAGGGATGCATGTCTCAAATTTTTTTCTTGCATGTTTTGGGGGGTAGTGAGATGGTGCTTCTTGTTGCCATGGCCTATGACAGATATATTGCCATATGCAAACCTCTGCACTACATGACTATAATGAGCCGAAAAGTGTGTGCTGTTCTAGTGGGTCTCTCCTGGGCCATTGGCATTCTGCACTCAGCCAGTCACCTGGTATTTACAGTTAATCTTCCTTTCTGTGGACCCAACAAAGTAGATAATTTCTTTTGTGACCTTCCACTTGTAATCAAGCTAGCTTGTTTGGACACTTATATCTTAGAGATCTTGGTACTCACCAATAGTGGATTGCTTTCACTAATCTGCTTCCTCCTTTTGCTTATTTCATATACTGTCATCCTTGCTACTGTCCATCGCCAAGCTTCCGGTGGGATGTCCAGGGCACTTTCAACCTTGTCTGCCCACATCACTGTTGTGGTTCTGTTTTTTGGACCCTTGATTTTCATCTATATTTGGCCCTTTGATAGCTTTCCAATTGATAAATTTATTTCTGTGTTTTTTACTGTTTTTACTCCTCTCCTTAATCCTATGATTTACACACTGAGGAATAAAGATGTAAAAGAAGCCATGAGAAAACTAAGGAACCGACATGTGGGTTTCAAGCTGGACTTTTAGACCACTGTGAGAAGGTAACACAAATCCACAAATCCTTCTTTCACTCCGTGTTGCACATGCATAAGTGTTTCTAATGTATTTCTGTCACAGTTAGTCTTTATCTAATCAAATGGCCTATAGTTGGTAAATGCAGAATAGAATAGAATTTCAGATTTTGTAACCAGTTCTTATATTTATATCATCACCCCCAAAATCCCCCTTTTCCCTCCTGCCACTCCTCCATACCCAAGCCTGTCTCTATGTTAGACATTTTCTTTCTTCTCCCTCTCTCCCATTGGGCATTACAGATTTAAACACAGATATTGTGAAGTTACCATATTTGGTTTTTTAAATATTTTTTGTAGTCACCATTTCTTTATTTTTTTATGTTCATTTTTGTAATTGTTAAAAAAAATAGACAAGCATATTCATGGAGTCCCCCCCACCCCATGAGGGCCTCCATTTTCCATATCCGGACTTTCCTCTCATCAGAACTCCACCCAGCAGACCAGCCTATCACAGCCTGACTCTCGTAAGCAGCCACGCGGTTCTTCAATAAAAGCTGGATTTAGAGATGACTACAAGAGTATGCTACCCACACGGCAGAGCCTGGCAAGCTACCCGTGTTATATTTGATATGCCAAATACCAGTAACAATTTTAGACCTCATTTCCATGACCTGATGGAATGGTTTGAGGCTCTTTATGTTCCTGGAGCAAGCAGGTGCCCTTGGGCTCTACTAGCATGAGACAGGACATATGGAGATATTACTGGTGCCCGCTTGAGCCAATTGATGATTGCCACAGACCGCTCAGTCGGTGTGAGCTCTAAGTCTCGGGGGTAACCAGCGTGAGGAAATCAGGAGGACAGGAACGTCAGCGCGATGGACAGACAGACACAGACACAAGAGAGGTCAAATGCTGCTGCTGCTGCTGCTGTTGCTGCTGCAGTTGCTGTAGTTGCTGCAGTTGCCGTTACTGAGGGCAAAGCTTTTCTTCTTATGTTCAACAAATGCACAGACGCAAGATTACACCAGTTATTTTTTAGCAAAGGAGACATTTTTTAACAACAAAAGGAGTTTATCGTGTCTACCACATATGACCACCTTCTGCCTGCGCCTGTTTTTCAGACATGTTTTTTGACGTCTTTTGTTTTTACTTTCATATTTGCCTTAAGTAAGGTACATATTTTTCTTTTATTTTTGATATTCATAGAATTGCTTACTAGCTCTATGCACATATTATAGATTAACTTAACCTACTCCTAAATAGAAACTTCTATGCAGAGTTTATTATTGTAAGATTATTAAGATTTTGTACTAGAAAGTGTTAACTTTAACAGGCCCAATTATTTTTCACACAGGAGGTTTAGGGAGGCTAATCACTGCATTCCCGTCAACAGGGGGTAGCCAGTCGTCTCGACCCATAGGTCAAGAATTCTCCCTTCCCGCTAATGATGGGAAGCAAAGGCCTGAAAGCCACAAGCCTTTCCTTATCAAGGACCTGAGACCAGCTCAGGCCTTGGCAGCCAAAACGCTGCGGGCTGGCATTTTTATACTATCTTTGTTTTATGCTATAATTGTGTATAATGAAAACTATGGTTGCCGCAGGCTTCTCTCCTTGTCCAGTTTCTCCATTACTCAGAGTCTAAGTTTCAGCATAAACAAGCGCTCTAATTGCACACCAAGCATTCTTAGGAACAACTAAGGGAGTCTAGGGGGCTTTGTTGGCGACAGTCCCTTTTTAGAGGGAAGCACCGTCTGGTAACTGTCCCTTTTTAGGGGGAAGTACCGAAGCCATCCTCTGGCCCAGTGAGCACTTTCATGCTACGCGAGCCGGTGCCTCGGGAGCCGTGGCAGATGACCAACGGGAAGACAGTGATACAGTGATCCCTAAAGCAATTACATACATTAAAATTCTTTATTTTTATGGTAAAAAGGAGATTTTTATTTATTTTATTATTTTTTAAAAAAATTTTTACTATATCACCATGAGGTATACAATTACAAAGATGTTCATTTTGAGTTTCACTCATACAGTGTTCCAGCACCCATCCAACCACCAGTGCCCATTTCCCACCATCAATGTCCCCAATTCCCTTCCGCCCTCCCCATACATGAAAATTCTTAAGTAGTTCTTTTTTCCCCTTGTTATGGCATTTTAATTTTTTTTTGTTTTGGGGCTACACTCATCAGTGCTTAGGGTCTACTGTTTCTGCAGTCCTGGAAGCTCAGGGGACCACATGTAGTGTGGGAGATCGAACGCACTTTGGTCATATACATGAAAAGGTTGTATCTGCTATACTTTCTGGTCCCTGAATAAATACTTTGTATCATTTAAAAATAAACTTCATGCAAAAACAGCAGCAGGTACCACTGACTTGATTGGGTTAGCACAATGAACATATAATATTAACACATGGATGTTACTATCAACATTCTTTGGTTTAAAACAGATCTGTTTGTAGGCAGAACTATCCATGATATTGAAACGAAAAAAATCTTCAAAAATGAAATACTGCTGACCAAGCAAGTGGAAGAAAAGATAAACAAAGGGCATTACATTAAACTTAAAAGCTTCTGCACCCCAAAGGAAATGAAGACAAGATACAAAGACAGCCTATCGAAGGGGAAAAATTATTTACTCAGCAATCATCTGCTAAAGGGTTAATATTCAAGACAGATAAGGCACTGGTATAGTTTTTCAAGAGAAAAACATTCAACACATCAAAAAATGGGGAGAGGAGATGAACAGAAATGTCTTCAAAGAGGAAATACTAACACCTAAGAGGCACATTAAAAACTCCTCTACCTCTCTAATCATCAGGAAGACACAAATCAAAGCAACAATGGGCTATTATGTCACATGACAGAGATGGGAACACATCAGAAAGAATAAGCACAACCAGTGCTGGTTGGGATGTAGGAAGAAAGGGGCTCTCATTAACTACTGGTGTGAATATCCAACCTATTCAGCATTCTTAGAAAAACAATATGGAAATTTCTCAAAAAACTAGAAACTGAGTTTTTTTTTATGACCCAGCAATACCTATCCTGGAAATCTACATTCGGGGTTCAAAATCACAATACAGAAAAGTCATATGCGTTCCTGTGTTCTTTGCCGCACTATTCACCATATTTATAATAGGGAAACAATCTATGTTCCCAAGAACAGATTACAGTACACTTACATAATGGAATGCTACAGAGCCATTAAGGAATCACTTGACCACTTGACATTCCGTTATTCATTGATTTGCTCGAGCGGGCACCAGTAACATTTCCCTTTGACCCTATCATGTGTCAATGTAGCCCAATGGCATCTGGTTGCTTCAGGAATATGAAAAGCCTCAAACCATTTGTTCAGGGTTGTTCATCCCGTGTAATCCAGTCTGTCATCTCCAAATCGCATTACATATCCAGCCCATCTGATTTTTGATGCCTTGGCAAACGAGACAGCGTCCCTGACTCTGGAACAACGACGGAGGTCGGAGCTCCTGATTCCTTCTTTCACTTGAGTGAGACGTGATATTTCAAGCATAGCTCTTTCCATTCCTCTTTGGGAGATCCGAATAGCATTCTCATCCTGCTTTCATAGGGCCCAGGTCTCTGACCTAAAACCTGAGCTGTGCAGGAGGAAGAGAGCGGCATGGAATGCCTTAAAAAGCATTGAAGAAATAGCTAAAAAGACAAAGAACCTCTGGCTCCGGGCACACCTCTTCAACTCCACCATTCTCCCTGCATTAACATACGCCTCAGAGACCTGGGCCCTATGAAAGCAGGATGAGAATGCTATTCGGATCTCCCCAAGAGGAATCGAAAGAGCTATGCTTGGAATATCATGCCTCACTCAAATGAAAGAAGGAATCCGGAGCTCTGACCTCCATGGACAATCCAGAGTCAGGGATGCTGTCTTGTTTGCCAAGGTGTTGAATATCAGATGAGCTGGACATGTATTGCGATTTGGAGACGACCGCTGGACTTGAGCCGCACCGACTGGATCCCATGGGATGTCAAAAGATCATGTGGCTGCCCACCTACAAGATGGTCAGACTTCTTCATCAAGACCCTGAACAATTTGAGGCTCTTCATATATTCCTGAAGCAAGCAGATGCCATTGGGCTACACTGGCACGTGATAAGGTCAAATGGCGTCCGCTCGAGCAATCGATGAATAACGGGATGTCAAGTGATCAAGTGATCAAGTGGGGGGGGGAGGAACCCATTTGAACTATTTCTCCAGTTCCATAACTTAATATACATTTAAAAATACCCCACTGAAACTTCTTAAAATCAGTGGTAAACAACAAGTCTTAAAACCAAAGAGAGAAAAATGCAGTGCTTTTAGACTGTAAATGTAGAAGACCAAATTCAAAAGTTTGAGGGGTTGTGCAGGACACTTAGCTGTCTCATTTAGAGGCCAGGGTAATATCTTTTCCTGGTTCCATCCAGTACCACTCTGGGTTCCTCTTTCTGGGGTGTGAGGAATTAGATTCAATGTAAAGGCTACTGAGACTTATAGTCATGAATTCAGGATATATGGTAAAACCCAGGAGTAAATAATTAAGCATTAATTAGCTCACAAATCTACACCTCCAACTATCTTTCTGTGCTTAAAAAATATCCCTTAGCATAAACATATGCAAAGAAGCTTATAGGAAGTAGAAAAAAATATATCATTAGCAATACAAAAACCTTGGGTTAGCAAGTAGGGTGTAATCCAACAGAAAGCAGCGATGAAAAACCTTCTTAAGCATTATGATGTACTTAGTGTGATAGATTTAAAAAAATATTCAGAGAGTAGGAAAGTGGACATCACATGCCATCATGATTGTTTGGGGTTCTTCAGACGATGATGACAAATGACATTAGCAGAGTATTTACTGAAGAGTTAGATTAAGGAAAATGTGCTAATTTTGGAGACAATACATTTGTGGTGTAATAATGTTTTTGTAAGGCAATTTGAAGCGTAGTGGTATACACTTAAGGTGCTTTATTATAAAAGTTTTAAGTTTTATACATTTAAAAATTCTAAACATTTGAATATATAGAATTTTCCAGCAGGAAATTCTAAAAAAAATGTCAAAAATTAAGCTTTTATTTATTTAAGAAATCATTGTGGGGAAAGAACTGCTCCAGAACCAGCTGTGCTCAGGACTTAATTGTGACTCTGTGCTCAGGTATCACTCCCTCCTACACTTAGGGGATCTTATGTGGTGCTGTGATTGAAATGAGTCTATTATATTTAAGGCAATACCTTACCCTATACTATGACTCCAATGACCCTCATCATATTTTTATAAATGATCAAATAAAAAGGACACCAAAAAGAAGATATATCAAGAAAGAGCTCTAGGATGTAAAAAAGAACACAGGAATTTTCCTATCCTATGTACTTGGGAAGGTACAAATAAATCAGATTATTTCTAATGGTAAATTCAAAATGTTCAAAATGTAGAAGAGATATGGTAGAGTGGGAAGAGCATTAGACAATGTATTGGAATGTATGTTTCTAAAATCAGAAATATGATCTGAGTGAAGCAAAAATTTCCTACAGAGATCATTCAACCTATTTGTATATTTAGAATGTTGATTTCTGGTGTTCATAAAAAGGTATCCATAAAAACATAGAAATTTTTGATATGGTTTTGTTAGCTGCTTCAGGGGCCACATACTTATGACGCGATATTGAGTGCAAAGCCAACTGGGAGTACTAATTCCACTCTAGAAGATTCTTGAGCTCAAAGGGCAAATACTACACCCAACTGTGCTGGGGAGGGCATATGTGGTGTAAGGAACTGAACCCAGAGCATACATAGCACATGCAAGGCATTAGGTATGTCTTAACCTAGAAATTTTGCAAAACAATTTAGTTCCTTTTTAAGAATCTGTTCTCTAGGATGTAGTATTTTTATCTTAAAATATTTGACTGTCATACTGTAGACTTCTGCGCTGGAGAGTAGCATGTGGCTTTTCTGAATCTTAAAATACCAAGATGCTCTCACAATACATATTGAGGCACATAAGGGCTCTTCATCAATTTTGACACCCTTCATGTTTCTGTTCTGAAGCTCTCCAAAGCAGAAGAGATAAGCCAATCAAATTATTGTTTTTCTCCCATATTTAACTTTCTCCACCGAGGCCAAGCATTTCCAGAATACTGATGCTTTGTTTGTACATAAAGTCCTAAGATTTGTTGGAACTTAATTCTCTGAGTGGACCTACTCATCCAATAATTAAGTCTAATGAGGTAATTTCTGCCATCACAATTCTCTTCTGAGTTTCTTGGTCACCACAGCGCAAACCACTAATTAGCTGATAATGATTTAGATGACTTTTCTTATATCTGTGTACAGATGACAAGGTACTTCAAAGTATAACTGGTGAAGATTGAAATCCAGAAAGACGTGGAGTCCCTGTATTTATACCCCTTCCAATGAATCTAGAGAATGTTTTGGCTCTTGGTATGTGAGATAGTCGTTGGTTGTAACAGAATTGGCATCTTCCTAACTTAGAACAAGGAGTCAATTATCCTACACCATTAAGATTAATATTTTAATATTGTATGTTCATTTTGCCTATTAATTGTTCAAATAACTAACTCAGAAGTGATTGATAACCTTATTAACTCAAAGATGTGTGTTTAACAGTTGTTTAGAATATGTTTTACTTCAATATAACCTTTTATAAGTACTTTTATCACTAAATTTATGAGATTTCAGGGAATTATGCTTCTAAAATCAGATATAAGAATATTAGACTTCATAAGGGTGCATTCCTCTTTGTTTGAAGAGAAGAGAACGCTGAAAGGTCTGACATTTGCCTGAAATTATAAAATTTAGTTAGAGGTAGAATTTAAACATATTTTATGTTTATATAGGCTAACATTTGTTGTAAAGTACTTGACTAGCACCCACTGATTGAACTATAGTCTATTTTAAAGCCTATATTTTAGATTGATGTTTGTAATCCAGTACAAGAAAATACCAGAGTAAGTAATTTATGAAAAGCAAAATATCCTGCTTATTAATTTTGCAATATCCTACTTGAGAAAAATAAAACATTCTAAAATTAATAGATATATTTTAATATTTTATTTACTCTTATATTAAATTCATTATATTATTATCAAAAATTTTGCTTCCATTCTTAAATTATCATATAAAACACATCTCAGAATCAAGAAAAAAACTTGTTTATATTTTTTAAACAAGTGTAAATGAGATGAAAGAAAATAAAAGACAAAGTATTACCTAAATGTTGATTGACAAAATTATGCAGTACTCTGGATAATTTGGTGTCTTTATAAGTCCCTAATTATCTTTAGATAATCATAGTACTGGTGAAACTTTGTGAGACATATTCATGTTAGATTTAGAGATAAATTTTATATGATTTTTGTGGTAGCTTTAGTAGGCTGTCCTTTGAGGACAATATTTAGGGCCTTGAAGAATTCTATCCGTGTATCTCAATGTGCAAGTTGAAGTAGATTAAAATAAAGCATTTTATTTGTATATATGGGTAAAATATTCTAAAATGAAGCTGAGCTGCAAAGGACATTAAGAAGTAATCTTCTGCTGTCCTGATGATGTATAATTGGTTTTAATTTTTAAGGTTACTGAAGGTTGGTTCAGATTATTTAATTTACTGTTATTCAGGATAGAAATGGCACTGCTACAACTGAATTATATTCTTTTAAATTGTGGAGGAGATTTTGATTTTAGCATGTATTCCATTATATTCACTCTTGGCACTTTTTGGATCCCTGACTGCTCATAGTGCTCCCCAGTTTCTCAGGATCCACATTACGACTTATATTCAACCCCACTTAAAGACAGTCCATTCTAGCTACTGATACCCTACATGCATTTCCTTCTTATTGAAAAGTAAACATCCTTATCCTTTATCTCTTCAGAACCAGATGTCTTCTTAATAGATGTGAAAGTAACAAGTCAATGTTTTCTAATCATTAATGATATTAGATTACTTGGTACCTGCTCTTTTCATTTCATCTTAGGTAAGTGAAAACACTTTTTCTGTATCCTTTGGGCATACATTTGTCTCTACTTTATTTCATCTCTAAGCTGGTTTTATTATTTGAAATAATTTTATTTGAAATTGTTTTCATTATCATCTTCAACTAATGTTCTTGAGCATGGGTAAGATAGTATGCTGACTTCTTAGACTGAATATGTACAAAATATGGTTTCTCTTTTTAGAACTGCAAGGACTATTCAGGGGATAAATTAATGCCATATATATGTGATTGGGGAAACATCTCACTGACAAGTTAACTACCTTCAGAGGTGATCGACTGGATTTGATCCCTAATATAAAAACTATTTCTAAAAACCTTATATTTTAATGACTATATGCTAAGTTACATTTATTTTCTTCTTTTCAGTGTTGTATTTTTTTAAGATTTTTATAGCTTAGGTAATTACAACAATGTTAAATTCTGTGATATCAATATGCAAAGTTTCTACACCTCCCCACCACCAAAGTGCCCACAACTCCCAGCACTTCTTTAGATCTCCTCTAGCCTTCTTTCCTTTTTTCTTGCTGCTTTTGGTAATTTTTTGATTTGACTTTAAAGGGAAGGATGAAGATAGCATTGCTGGAGATTCATCTTTGACTTGATACTTTGTTGCCTCTTTGAGCAACATTTTCCTTTTTTGGCTTTTTGGGTCACACCCAGCAATACTAAGGGGTTACTCCTGGCTCTGCACTCAGGTTTATCCCTGGCAACGCTTGGTGCACCATATGGGATGCCAGGAATCGAACCCTTCCCACTGTGCTATCATTCCGGCCCCATGAGCAACATTTTTACTGACTTCACATTGTTCTCTAGTCACTAGGTCCAAGATATAAGTTCTGGGAAGATATTTATTTGATATGATTTTGAATAGGATGAAAGAGAGAGCACTGTACTCAAGCATTACTTTCCAGTGTTATAAAAAGTGAAAGACTCATCTTTATATAAATACCTCTGCCAATTAGAAACTCATTACAGCCAGAATTGTCATATGAATCAGACATGAGTGATTTGTCACATGAATCTTTGAGCCTGTAAATTTTTTGGAAAATAATTTCTTACTCTGATTTGTGACTATAAAGTTTTTTAATGTTTACATATGCTTAATCATTATAATTAATTTGATATTTTATTATCAAAATATTCCAAGAAACATTTTCAGTGTCTGAGGTTTTATTACTTTAAATATCTAATATTTGAAGATAATGAGTCTGAAAAGGCTATACTACCTGTTTCTTTTCATATGTCAATTTATGCATATGTATAAATGCAAAATCTCTGATTTTAATATAGAATTAAAAAATAGAATAGCTTTATCTCTTCACTCTGAGTTTAACTGCTTTGAATGCGGCTGACGGCATTTTATCCTTGGCACCACACGTAGTACTCCAAGTATTGTTAGGAGTGATTCCTCAGCACAGAGCCAGAAGTAAAGCTTGAGTGCTGCTGAGCGTGGCCCCCAAACAAACAAAAAAACCTTCAGATCTGGAAAAGTTTTCACAGCATGAAAATTAAATCACATCAATAAAAGAGCATTGGGGCGGAGCCATAGAGCAGCGCAGAGGGCGTTTGCCTTGCATGCTGCCAACCCGGGTTTGATTGCTGGTATCCCATCTGATCGCCCCAGCACTGCCAGGAGGAATTCCTGAGTGCAGAGGCAGGAGGTATCCCTGAGCATGGCTGGGTGCAACCGAAAAAGAAAAAAAAAAGAGAAAAGAAAAAAGAAAAAGAGCATCACAGCACTTAGTAACTCCTTCATTAAAGGCATTATTGTTGAAGATTTTCCTTTGATTAAACAGATCAATTTTGTTAATACTAAACTTTTATAAGGAGGATTATGAATTCTACACTCCCTATTGTCTAATTTATGTCAGTGGTAAATTTTTGAAATTACCTTCCTGTTATATTAAGTCAATATATTACAAAAAACTTTAATATCACTTATGGTAGAAATAATTGAGGCTATGTTTCTGTATACATATTGGATATTGTAATAAAAATATGATTATTTAATTTATTTGTTAAAAGTTGGTTAAGTTCTCTAAATTCATGTAATAGTTACAATAGGTCAAAATATACTTTAAGTCCCCACTCCTTGCTTATTAGTAGTGCTGTTATGCTATCCGTATAAATTTAATGATCAGGGCCGGAGAGATAGCACAGCGAGTAAGGCATTTGCCTTGCACGCGGCTGACCTGGGTTCGATTCCCTGGCATCCCATATGGTCCCCTAAGCGCTGTCAGGAGTAAATCCTGAGTGTAGAGCCAGGAGTAACCCCGGAGCATTGCTGGGTGTGACACCATGCAAGAAAGCAAAAAAAAAAAAATAGTTTAATGATGCATGAAACTTAAAAATCTGAGTGTAAGCAGATGTTAATTACATAAAGCTTAGTGGGATTGGCAAAGAATTCAATCTCGATTCATTGATCATTTTCCTTCCTATACAGGATACTGAAGATACAAGTCCCTTTGAAAGTCAATGAATAATACAAATTATTCTCGGGTGTCTGAATTTGTGTTGCTGGGACTCTCCAATTCCAAGGAGCTACAGCCTTTCCTATTTGTAATATTTTCAGTACTCTACCTAGCAATTATGCTGGGGAACTCTCTCATCATCGTCACTGTGAACTCAGATCCCCGTCTTCATACCCCCATGTACTTTCTCCTTGCAAACCTCTCTTTCATAGATATGTGTGTTGCTTCCTTTGCTACACCAAAAATGATTGCAGATTTTTTAGTTGAACGTAAAACTATTTCTTTCAATGCCTGCTTGGCCCAAATTTTTCTTTGTTCACCTTTTCACTGGTGGTGAAATGGTGATCCTTGTATCCATGGCTTATGACCGCTATGTTGCCATATGCAAGCCTCTCCATTACATGACAATCATGAGCCGCCGAGTATGTGTCATCCTTGTTCTCTTCTCCTGGTTTGTTGGCTTTGTCCATACTACTAGTCAGTTGGCATTTACGGTTAACTTGCCCTTTTGTGGTCCTAATGAGGTGGACAGCTTTTTTCTGTGACCTCCCACTTGTGACTAAGTTGGCCTGCCTCGATACTTACGTCGTCAGCTTACTCATAGTTGCAGACAGTGGCTTCCTTTCTCTGAGCTCCTTCCTTCTCTTGGTTGTCTCTTACACCGTGATCCTTATCACAGTTAGGAGTCGCTCTTCTGCTAGCATGGCAAAGGCTCGCTCCACACTGACTGCTCATATCACGGTGGTCACACTGTTCTTTGGACCATGTATTTTCATCTACGTGTGGCCCTTCAGCAGTTATTCAGTGGACAAAGTCCTGGCTGTGTTCTATACCATCTTTACTCCCATTTTAAACCCAGTTATTTACACTCTAAGGAACAAAGAAATGAAGACAGCTATGTCAAAATTGAAGAGTCGGTATCTGAAGCCTGGTCAGGTTTCTACACTCATGAGAAATGCTCTTTTTCTAGAAATAAAATAAGTGTACAGTACTGTTACTTATCATTATAGCACTGTATCTATACAATTGCAAATGAAATTATCTTGATATTAAAGCTAGCCATCTCGATATTAATAAAAACTGAGAAGATCTGATGAACATGAGATAAAAACTCATTTTTGATCATGTAAAAAGTCATAGAATTAATCTTACTAATTTTATTTTTTTTGGGTCACACCAGACAATGCAGGGTTACTCCTGGCTCTGTACTCAGGAATTACTCCTGGAAGTGTTCAGGGGACCATATGGGATGCTTGGAATTGAACCCGGGTTGGCCACATGCAAGGCAGATGCATTACCCACTGTACTATAGCTCAGGTTCCTTTTACCATTTATTTATCGTCTGCCATTGTTTTAGTTTGTGTTTCTCCTTTCTACTTTTTAATCTAAAATGTTGTTTCTTAGATTTGTTTTGGGGCCACACCTGGCAGTACTCAGAGATTACTCCTGACTTTATATACAGCAATTTCTTTGGCGAATCTTGGGTTCTGTATGGTATGCCAGAGATTAAACCTAGGCTACTGTGTGCAAAGCAGCACCTTACCCGCTTATCACTTATTAGTACCTTACACTCCAGCCCCCAAATATTAATTTTAATATGTAGCCTTTGTACAAATGAGAAATGCCATTACTTATAACTGATAAATACATCCCCTTCTCCTCCAAAACAGTCCTCCTGAGATTCAATTTTGTAATATCTCTTTAACTTAAAGATAGTAGATACACTTATAAGTATTATATAAAATTAATGATATTCCAGACTAAGTATGGATTTCCCACTTTGTTACACAATTTATTGCACACAAATAAACTCTGTAATTGATATAATGAAATATCAAAATTTAAGTTATATGATTATCCAGAAGAAGGTATTAATTTTCATCACTTTCACAAGTTTCTTTATGGTGGCTGCATAATACATGTCACACATGAAAATGAATAATTGAATATGTAAATATAACAGTGTGCTGCAATTAATTAAATTATATTTAATGCCTGTTAAAGAATCTGGGGAAGTTTAGAAATATTGGTTTAATTCTCTACCTTCATTATGACAGGACCCTGAATCTTATTATAAAGTTTCTTTCTCCAGATCTTCTTGTAAATGGGTTCTCAAATGGACAGATTTTAGAATCTGTCCATTTAAGTCTGTTATATGTCATAATTTTATATATGAACTTTCATTTGGCAATGTTTAATTTTATATTGTAGTGTAGATCCAAAATGACAGGATCCAATTTCAAAGTCTTTGAGATTGTTGTGCTACCTACCCTTCATTCTTACTGACAGAGTCCAAGATTTTCTCTAATTCTCTATAATAGTTTATTTTTCTCTTCTCCGTTTTTTATTACAGATAATACTTTTCCTGTTTTACATTATATTTTAATGTACAAGACTGTTATAGTTGCTTTTATTCTTCATTCTTGAGCTTCCTAACAGACTCTCAAAGTAACATTATTTAAGCTAAATTATATCAATTTATTATGAAATTATCAAATGAAAGTAAACATCAACGTATTTGATCATTACAATATGGATATTAAAATGTACTCAAACTCTTAATAATTTAAAACTAGCAGAATTTTATGTTAATTATTAACACCACTTATTTATAACAGTATTAATCTTATAGTGCAATACTGTGCTAACTACAACTTAATAAGCACTGCACAGCAAGACATATATAAAATTTTATTCTTATTTTACATATTAAAATGTCCTTATGAGATATTTAGTCTCATTTTATGTGACAAAAATAAGTGGTAAGGTTTAGGAACAAGAGAGAAAGTGGCAGGTTGCTTTCACGTACATGTTTGTACATTTTTAGCCTGTTATTTTTGGCCTTAATGTCACAGTTTTGAGTGTGCTACTGCCTAATGTAGACTGTAACAGGTGCAGAAAAAAAATTCCACATGTTTCTCATATCTCTTTTCAATTCAGAAAATGGGAAAAATCTTACGGAGTGAGCACTTTGACTAAAGAGGGGTCCAGAGTTTTATTACATATTTTTATTTTATATTATACCACTGTGAGATATACAAATACAAGGTTGTTCATCATTGGGTCTCTGTCATACAGTGTTCCAGCACCCAGCCTTCCACCAGTGCCCCATTCCCACCACCAATGTCCCAACACTCTCTCCAACCCAACCCCAGTCTGCCTCTATAGCAGGCACCTTTTCTTTCTCTCTCTCTCTCTCTCTGTCTCTGTACTTCTCTCTCTCTTCTCTTACACTTTGTGCCTTGCCCTACCGATATTAATGGTTTTTTGAGGTAAGTCTCTATGTGTATATTCAATAGTGAGTTCTAGTGTGACATTATAATTTCTCATTACCCATCAACCTCCCCAGTTTGT
Organism: Cryptotis parvus; assembly: GCA_021461705.1. NCBI lineage: Eukaryota > Metazoa > Chordata > Mammalia > Eulipotyphla > Soricidae > Cryptotis > Cryptotis parvus. The sequence continues at coordinate 145,636 of JAJIBD010031076.1, read as the reverse complement.
TGCAACTACAATGATCATTACAGTGTATAAATGTGAAAGATCCTGGGAAGGACCTGGTCCTAACCTTCATTATTATCTAAGCCTCAGCACAGCTGTGGGTTTGGTCTGTTCCTTTTCCCAGCATTATTGGTTGCGGAGGCTGTGAACCCATAGCTTCACCTGCCAACATGGTCCAGAGTTTTTTTGCACCATTATTGATGCCACAACAGCACAGGGAAACTCAGTCATAATTATGTTCACAGTTGGATGACAAACAAACAAAAAATCATATAAAACAAAGAAGAGCATTTCTCATATATGCTGTAAGCTCCATAATGAATTGGTCCTGTGGATTAGTCTTGGAAATTTTACTTTTCTTAGTCCTGAAGTCTTTTTAATGTTGAACTTATATAAACAATGTAGAGAATTGAGCAGTGGCAAGTAGTTTCTCAATACTGCTCAAAACCCTTTCCTTTACTTCAATTGTATCACTTATCTTTCCGTTGTTCATTAATTTACTCGGCGGGTGCCAGTAACGTCTCCATTTATCCCTGTTGCGTGCTAGTGTAGCCCATGGGTATCATCTGCTTGCTCCAGGAACGCAAAGCACCTCAGACCATTTGTTCCAGTCATGGAATGAGGTCTGTTATTGTTCTTTTATTTACACTGACATATTTAATCAATTAAAACATGAGATAGATTAAAATTCTTCCCATTTTCTTTCTGGAGTTCTGGGACCAATGCTCATTAATGACTATCAAAAATTATGCTTCTGAAATATCTTGATGTCAATTACACATGTAGAGCAAGCTGGCCTATATGTGTCACTCACAAAAGAAGCCCTTTAGTTTTCAATTTAGTTTGAAATTTAATTTTTAGTTTTCAATTTCTTCCTATTTTCACACAGGAAGGTTTGAAATAAAGAGACTGAATAATAGGTGCCATAGGTTACAGAGATAGTGATGACAGTCAGAATTTGAATTCAGACAGTCTGGTTGCCAAGGAATACCCTTAATCACTATTCTATCTGCTACTACATTTTAGAATATGTATATGAGAAAACAAGAGATTATTATACCATTACATTGCAGTCTTAAACTATTTTTTTTCAGATATACCTTTTTTGTTAGTTTTTATGTTTTATCAAAATAAGTACCATTGGGGTATTAAACCAAGTTTTATTTTTCTTTCTTTGAATCTTTCTTTGGGGTACCATGCCCAGAAATGTTGAACATTTACTCCTGGCTCTGTGCCCAGGGAATACTCAAGGCATTACTCTGGGATCAAACACAGAGACTGAACTGAAGTCAGCTGCCTAAACACCTAAACCCCTGTACTATAGTTATGACCCAAGCTTTATATTTCTTAATTATTTTATTTATAGCTACATAACCAAGCTCAGTTTATTTTTTATCTAGGAAAAGACAATGGGATTCAAGAAACATTTACAAATTGAATAAAGATTGTATTATAGCACACTATATCATATTTCGCTATTAATTCAGGAGCATTAGGGCTATAAGCTTGGAGAAAGAACAAGCATTGCTTTTGTGGGCCCATTGACATTATTACAATTCAAACCTAAGAAAACTAAAAACATCCAGGACTGATTCATTTTATAATATACAAAACTCAAAATTCTTCTTCCATTTTGAATGTTCTTGATGCTTGGTTTGTCTTTCAACTGTGACTGTGACTTAATTGCTTTCTCTTCTTGCACCATGAATGACTGTGAAGAATTCAAGATCCTTCTTGAGTTTAAGTCCTAATTTTACAAGATATTTCCATTTTATCTATAGTTGTGAGAAGTATGCAGAAAATTACATTTCTGCACAGGTTACAGACCACACTTGGTAGAAATGCCTTTAAAAATCTGCCTCTGTGTGGAAAAATGCAAACATTATGCCAAATCCACAACGAAGTATGGTATTACTAGCATAACACTGTTATACATAAAAAACAGTGTAGATAAATAATGTAGAAATTTGAAGATCTTTCACTTAGTGGAAAATTTAAGTATACAAACATACATAGACTCTCATATACATTTATTCTTGTTGTCAGTTGATATATCTATAATAAATTGACATCATTAAGCTCAAGCAACTTTATAATTTTGCAGTAATAGAAATATGAAATTTCTTTAAGGCATTTAAAATAAATGAATACTAAGTCAGTTATAATAGACTATAAAAATTAAAACAGTAAAAAATAGGAAAAGCTTTGAGGATTCTAAAATAGAAAGAACATAAATAACCTGCAGCAGCAACTCTTAAAAACTCTTAGAAAACCTATCTTTTGGTAAATAAATTAGTGATAAATAAGGAACAGGTGAGAAATATCCCCAACTTCATATCAATGAGGTTCTGTCATTTTCTAGGTATGCATTGGGCTAGAAGCATACTATGCAATGGAAAATACTCATATAAAAATGATCATGTCTGATAAACTACCTTTTCTGAGAAAACATGAACCATAAAGACTCAGGGGAGAAAGGGCCATTTCTAAGAAAGGGTCTTAAAAATGCTAAGATTCAGAATCCTGTCACTATAATGGTAGTGAATTATACCATTATTTTAAAAGTTCTCCCTAAGATTTTTATAAGCATCAGACATTAAATTAACCTAATAAAAATAAAGCAATATATAAATTGAATCAATTATTTATTTTCCATGTTTGACATATATTAGGCATCCATGTTAGTGATGCTGTGAAACTATTGAAATAGACACTTTCTCTTGGCTATACCACTTAACTATTTGTTGTATTATAAACACACTAATCGAGTGTGTAATCAGTTGAGTAGTAGAGTAGGAAATCCAATCTTACCTACATCAGAATATAATGTATTGAATAAAATGCCTGACTAATATCATTAAGGCATATGTATATTATTACTATAAAATTGTACCTAAGGAGGACTATTTTAAAGAGGGATGTACTTATTTTTTTTAATCATAATGACTACATGGCATTTCTCAATGTGTACTGAAGTCTGCATATTAAAATAGCATTTTAAATAAAAATAAGTTAGAGAAATGCAAATATAAAAATACAAAGGAGGAAGATAATTTAAAAATAGCATGATTCATTCTATGACTTTTTACATTATCAATCAAATGACTCTTTAATTCAAGTTTCTAAATTAACCCTTCCCAGAGGTTAAAATGACTAACCTTAATGTCAAAGTGATTTTACTTGCAGTTGTATAGACACAATGATATAATACAGCTACAATAATAAGAGTACTGTACGTTTACTTTGTTTCCAGAAAAGAGCATTTCTTATGAGTGTAGAAACCTGACCAGGCTTCAGATACCGACTCTTCAGTTTTGACATAGCTGTCTTCATTTCTTTGTTCCTTAGAGTGTAAATTACTGGGTTTAAAATGGGAGTAAAGATGGTATAAAACACAGCCAGGACTTTGTCCAATGAATAGCCGCTAAATGGCCACACATAGATGAAAATACATGGTCCAAAGAACAGTGTGACCACTGTGATATGAGCAGTCAGTGTGGAGCGAGCCTTCGCCATGCTGGCAGAGGAGCGATTCCTAACTGTGATAAGGATCACCGTGTAAGAGACAACCAAGAGAAGGAAGGAGCTCAGAGAAAGGAAGCCACTGTCTGCAACTATGAGTAAGCTGATGACGTAAGTGTCTATACAGGCCAACTTAGTCACAAGTGGGAGGTCACAGAAAAAGCTGTCCACCTCATTAGGACCACAAAAGGGCAAGTTAACTGTAAATGCCAACTGACTGGTAGTATGGACAAAGCCAACAAACCAGGAGGCGAGAACGAGGATGATACACACTCGGCGGCTCATGATTGTCATGTAATGGAGAGGCTTGCATATGGCAACATAGCGGTCATAAGCCATGGATACAAGGAGGACCATTTCACCACCAGCGAATTGATGAACACAAAAAAATTTGGGCCAGGCAGGCATTGAAAGAAATGGTCTTACGTTCAACTAGAAAATCTGCAATCATTTTCGGTGTAGCAAAGGAAGCAACACACATATCTATGAAAGAGAGGTTTGCGAGGAGAAAGTACATGGGGGGTATGAAGGCGGGGATCTGAGTACACAGTGAGGATGATGAGAGAGTTCCCCAGCAGAATTGCTAGGTAGAGTACCAAAAAATATTACAAATAGGAAAGGTTGTAGCTCCTTGGAACTGGAGAGTCCCAGCAACACAAATTCGGTCACCCGGGTATAATTTGTCTCACTCATTGGCTGTCAAAATGACTTATCTTGAGTTACCTGAATTAGAGAAAGACAGATCAATAAATGAAGTGATTATAATTTTGATTTACCTATTCTGATAATCTTTTTTTTGGACATACCCATCTGCACTCAGGGCTTCCTCATGTCTGTGAGCTCAGAGATAACTCCTGGCAAGTTCTGCAAACCATGTGGAGTGCCAGGGGTGGAGCCAGGTCGACAACATACAAACGACTGCTGACCCACATCCCTCGAGCCCCTTCTGCCATAGTCTTTATATTCTAGTTTCTAATCCAATTTTACATTGAATTTCTGATGTGCCTAAATAGAATTACTACTTATCAATACAAATGAGATATATAGAGCTGGAACTGCAGAGTAAACAATGCTTCCAGGGATGGTACTATTGGTAGCAGATTGATAAAGGAATTCTCAGGAAAAACAAAAACTTTTAGTTGCATAAATTAAAAAAATTATGCGATTTACGGTGGTAAATTTCAAATAAGTACCTCAAATGGTTGTTTTATATCATTGAGTTGAGATACAATCTACAGGGGAAAATATTTCTTCCTTACATGAGAACTCTTAATAAGAGGAAGAGATTTTTTAAAATTTATTTTTAATTTATTTTTAATTTTTAGAGTTGTTCATGATGATTTGTTACAGGCATTTAACATTCCCACACCAATCTCACCACCATTGCACCTTCCCACCAACCTGGGAGTAAAACATTTGAACTGTTACCACAAGGAAATAGTTTTCTACAAAATGAGTGTGTAAAATATAGGAAGTAAAGAATACATGTTAAAGTTTTATACTTAAGTGAAGTATAAAGATAGATAATTTATAGAATTATGCTAATTGTTTTCTTGAATACATAAAAAGGACACAGCACAAACACTTCAAAAAAGATATTTGTGTCCCTATGTTCATTCTAGCACTATTCACAGTAACAAGAGTCTGGAAACAACCTAAGTGCCCAAGAACAAATGACTGGATAAAGAAACTGTGGTATAAGTAACAATGAAATTCCACTCACATACAAAAAATAGGAAATCAGACTGCTTGCCACTACATCATGGATGAAACTAGTGAGTCTCATGCTCATGAAGTCAGTCAGAAGGAGAGGAACACACCTCTCTCATTTGTGGATATAAAGAAACATAGTAGGGCAACAATAAATGGGTAAGGGCAACAGAACAAGAGAACTGGTCTTTTGGATCTGACGTTGCCTGGGGTGTGAACAGGGAGGTGGATGGGAGGGAAATTTGGGATATTGGGGGACAAAATGTATACTGTGGTGAAGACTGTGGTATTGGGACATTTCATGCATAAAGCTATATCTTTAACAGTATTATAATTCACACTTCCTCAATAAAACAGAAAAGGGCACAGATGAAGCACTGGAAAGGCTTTTAGAATGCTGGTAATATGATGCTTTATTTATACTATTAATCTGGCTATTGGAGTGACTCCCCAGCCCCCATCATGAAAAGAAGAAATTCTCTTTATGAATTTTAAAGACCCTCTTCTTCTGGAGCAGGAATCTGCTACAATGGACTGCTCTCACTATTATTCATACCATTTCTGACATTAGATCTTAAAAAAGCTATCTTCTTCCACAATCCAGAATTTGTGAGAAAATAGTCACACATATTACATCACAAACAACTGAGATTTGCTTAATAAGTGATTAGTAACCCACTCATTTAATCTCCCCAGCCCATCCCACCATGCTAGATGCTGTGGGTATTGCCTTTTTCATCTTTACTCCAAACTAAACATGCTAGAAAAGGATAAATATATCAATATACTCCTTCCCTTGTCTAACACAGACTAGCTTAATGATCTTTGAAGGAATCCCTTGAATCAATACTTCTATTTTTTAAGAACATGAAATTGTGCTGAATAATCAAAGCCCAAAGTTGCTTCCTTTGGTTAGTTCATTCTACATTGGTTAATTTATTCTAGAAGAGATTTAGCGCATTATACTTTTCCCAGGGCATAGTACTAGGCACTGATAGGAGAGCAATTATGCTTATGACATTTTCCAAGAATTGTCTACAGAATTAGGGATCATCACTTGTGATTCAGTGATCATTTCATTGCTTACATGCAGGATCCTTGGTTTCAATTGCCAGCTTTACCTGGTTCCTGATACACAGACCTAAGAGTAGTCCCTGAGCAAGTCAGACATAGTTGCCAAACTAAAAGCGATATAAAATAAAGATCTGGAAAATATTTAAGATAATTATTATTATTTTTTAGGTAAAATAAGATAATTTAGGTAAGATAATCTCTCCACTCATTTACCAACAAATTCAGCTAGTCATTTAGATTTCTAGACTTATTCTCATAACAAAATATTGATAGTAATATCCTCAGAGAAATAGTAAAGATGTTTCTTAAAATAATATGGTTGATAAACTTTCAATAAAATATAGAAATATAGCTATATACATTCTTAATGTATCATTTCAGATCAAAGTATTTTGTTTCTGAAAATTATACCTATTCAACAATATCAAGGTTTATGAAAAATAACTTACTGATGCTAGATGTGACTTCCCCCTCGTCAGAACTCCACCCAGCAGACCAGCCTATCACAGCCCGGCTCATCAATAAATGCTGGATTTTGAGATGACTACAAGATTATGCTACCTACACGGCAGAGCCTGGCAAGCTACTCATGTTGTATTTGATATGCCAGATACCAGTAACAATTATAGACCTCATTCCCATGACCTGATGGAATGGTTTGAGGCTCTTTATGTTCCTGGAGCAAGCAGGTGCCCTTGGGCTTTACTTGCATGAGACAGGTCATATGGAGATTTATTGGTGCCAGCTAGAGCAAATCAATGATGAACGGGAAGACAGTGACAGTGATACTAGATGGGCCTTACAAAATTCATTTTTCTACTTTTTCAAGTAATATTTTCAGATGAAAAAGATACAATTATAGAATATTTTTCGAGAACACTCACAGGGCTCAGATATTCTGAATCTTTTGCCTGTAGTTCTGCCTCTGAAATTGTAAATCTAGTGGGTAGAGTAAATAAATTTGCAGATAGCACTATCACTTCAAAAGTTTTTTACATGGGTTGCGTTCTCCATCTCCTCCTTTATATTCTAGACTCTGTGACTGTTCTACTGACCGGTGCCAGTGCACATGGTTCTCAGAAAGAGAGCCAGAAAGTGTCTTACTTATCTAAGACACAATGAAGTGTACACCCACCCTTTAGTTGATAACTACTAAGACTTAGGATTTAATTGTGAAGTTCCAAGACAAGCACTTGCTAGGCCTTGAGGAAATGTGCAAAATGTCAGATTTATTTCAAAGAAGAAAATAGGCAAAGGGTATTTTTACCTGAAGTGGAATTGTCTTGATAGTAATGGGACAGGACTGAATGCAGGACTACAGTATTAGAGCCTTTTGGTAGCAGGGAGGAACACTTAAAAGTCTCAGGAACCTGAAAGAGGGAAAAAGGGAGATGGCTATAAGGGGCAAAGAAGTTCTGGAAGTAAATGTGCAAATCTGCCTAGATTTAGCCTAGATGTCACCACAGTGTTTCTACTTAATATATCAATAAAGAAAGAAATATCACTAAGTATCACATAGAAGGACTTACTACTGCTTTGTATTTTAGTCACATATCCTAGAAAAGTTGCATCATCTGACTTAATCTCCAGAAATACAATGAAATTCATCAAAGAGTAACAGATTTATTGTAAGGGAAGCTCAGTAACTCTGGCTATAACTTTCTTTTATTTTCATACAGACCTCTTTCTCATCAGAGAAAGTTTAGCTAGAAATACTGATCAAAAGCTCTCTAAAATGTTAAGTTCAATCAATGGTAGTAATGTACTAATCATTTAGGATCTATTAAGCTTCTTAAGTGTTTAAATATAAATTTAGTCATATTCCCAAAATATTTATAAAAATTAAGCTTTTTCCTTTCCTTTATATAACTTTCTCTTAGTTTTAAACTATAGATTAATATTTCTTTCCTCAGAAGGAGTTAAATGTAATCATGATATAATTAAGATCTTTTATTCTTTGGCAATGGATTTAAATGTGCTAATGATGAGATTTTCAAAAGCAGATATTATACGGGATACAGGTTTACTTTAAATTAGGTACAGAGCAGGAATTTTCATCTGTTTATTTATGATGAGTCAATTTAATATCCAGTATGCAGTATTGTCTTGTCTAAAATAGACAACCATTCTAAATTATAGCCTGAAGTCAAATCAAAGAAAGCGATGTCTGAAAACACCACATGCTGCGGAGAAAGCATTAGTTTAGGATTTAGAAATCCTGTTTCTAATTCTTCATACTTCTTACCATGTTTTACACAAATTGGGAACCTTATCAGGCACTCAGCCTCTCTTTACAGAAATAGATGGAGGCTAATAATTATTCCTCCAAAGAGACAGATAGAGGGGCCTGAGCGATAGCCCAGTGGGTAGGGCATTTGCCTTGCATGCGGCTGACCCATGCTGGCCTGGGTTGGATCCCTGGCATCCCATATGGTCCCCTGAGCACCGTCAGGAGTAATTCCTGAGTGCAGAGCCAGGAGTAACCCCTGAACATTGCCGGGTGTGACCCAAAAAGCAAAAAAAAAAAGAGACAGATAGAGAATGACTGCATTTATTTGTATGGCATAAAGCCTGGCAAGCTACCCTTGTTTTATTTACTTGTTATGCCAAAAACTAGTAACAATTATGGACCTCAGTTCCATGACCTGAAGAATGGTTTCAGGCTCCTCCTGTCCCTGGAGCAAGTAGATGCCCTTGGGTTACACTTGCTTGTGACAGGACTAATGGAGATGTTACTAGTGCCCACTCGAGCAAATCGGTGAACAATGGGAAGACAGTGATTCAGTGATACAGATACACACATATATATATAGCAAATCGATGAACAATGGGAAGACAGTGATACAGATACATATATATATATATATATATATATATATATATATATATATATATATATATATATAAAAAATGATACCAATATACAAGGTCAGACAAAACATGGATCAGGAGGTCTTTCCAAAAATGGAATCTACCACAAGCGTCTGGGAGTCGAAGGTTCAGTGGGACAGAGAAGGGAACAATGTGCTAAACAATTGTTGTAAGTGATGATATTAGCCTAGAACTGAGTATCGAATACAGGCAAAAAGATACACATGATAGCCTCTGAGTGTATGTATTGCAAGCTACAGGGTGTAAGAGAAGGAAGAGAGAAAGAGAGAGAGAGAGAAGAGAAAAGAGATAAAGAGCTCTCCATGGAGGCAGGCTGGGGGAGAGGGAGGGAGTGGGGACATTCATGGTGGGAAATGGGCACTGGTGGAGGGATTGGTGCTGAATCAATGTATGACCGAAACCCAGACATGAACATCTATGTAACTGTATATCTCACGTTGGTATAATAAAATATTAAAAAAATTTAAAAAATACTACTACAAAAAACAAAGTTGAAAGGTTGTACAAAATGTAAAAAAAGGAATTATTTCTCCAAAATAATAATATTATTTTTAAATGTTATCCTAAAATATCAAGTGAATTAAATGTAGAAAATATAATGATGCACAGGTTGTACTAATGAAAACTGAATTTATAGCTAAAGGAAAAAATATCTTGATTTATATTAAAAAATCAGAATCAATAACTTTTAGGGTCAGGTATTTATTTGATAGTTTCCAGGAAACAAATTTGGTCCAGAAACTGGGAAGAGCAAAGTAGAGCTGAAGGACAACTGACTGTTTTTCTTCTAATTAAATCAAGGACTTAGGGAAGCACAACGGCCCCTTTCCCTTATGACTTGTAATATCGCCACTCACCAAATAAAGCAAAATTATGCAGTGATGAAGTGAAACAGCAGAGATTTCAACTTTCACAAGCATCAGTCTCCCCCTTTCACTCATTTGAGCATCTTTACCCTTAGCATACATATATTATTCAGATTATTTTTTTTCCCTCTACAACAACTAAAAAAAGGTTTATTTGGAAGTTTTCCTTATTTCAATATCCGTCTTTCCTTACATAATAAATACTTTAATGTTAATTTTCATTTCAAAATAAAAAGATATCTGGACTATCCATTAATTAATTGGGAGTAGTCTACAATAACTTTTCTCTATTAACATGGATTGCAGACAAGGTCAATTTGTTTTCTTTCTAACAATTAAGAGAGATACAGGTTAGTAAAGATGAATTATAATATTCTATTTGCTGAAGTGATGGGATAAGATAATCTCCAAGGCTCTCTTCATTTTTTAACTTTAAAATGCAGATACATATTTCCATGATGTTAATTGGAATATATGGCATTGGGAAGAAATAACTCAATATTTCTCAGATATTCTTAGAGTGGATAATATGTCTTGTTTAATTAATTACATACTTACTATTACCATAGCTCAAGTATAAAATATCTTCATAAAATACACTATAAGAAAATTTTCCCTTCTGGGCTGATAATTGTTTTATTCTGAGAGAACTGATCTTGAGAATAATCTGAAATGTATGAGTAGAAACTTGAAAATTTCAGCATGTATGATTTTCTCTTGTCCCTGCTTTTTCTTATAACACTTTATTTTCTATAAGAGCATAAGCAAAAAATGTAATAAAAATCACCAAATTTATCCTTACTGTGATTTGCATCTTCATTTCAATCAACTTTTGATAATCAATACATACATATTGAATGAACCTTTGACTAGAAAATTTAAAACAAAAGAGATGTGACATATTGTTTCTAACTTTCTTCAAGAATATAATACGTATTTGTAGTAGAACTTACCCTAAGACATGCCTGGGGAGCAGCATCTATATTTTATTATATACTGTACATTAGAGATGGAGCAGAGAATACTTTCTCCTTCCAGTGGAGTTTCCAGTTTGACCAAGACAATTTGATCACTTTTGCTAAATGTTTAGAAAAAAATTTTTAATCTAGAAGACAGCTTTTATTTACTTATTCAAAGGAAATACATCCAAGACCTTTTTATAATACTTACATATTATAGTAATTTTCCCAGTTCCACAAATATAAACTTCCATTTGTTTGTGAGATTTTATACTGATAACATTTTCATAAATTCTTGACATGATACATTTAAGCTTCATTCCTCCACCAAAATGTGCTGTGCCCCATAGGATGGATGTGCCTTAAAGCAATGAGGATCTTTCTACGATTTTGCTCAACGCTACAGTTGCAGTATCCCAAGATAAGACAAATTAAGGCTATCTTATCTACCCTGATGATGGAAAATTATTAGAGGGAGAAGTGAACAATCACTCTTTAGAGATCTGTGAAGGTCCCTAGGAGTGGGGGATAATTACATTTTCCCATTGTGACTTATTGGAACCCTTGTTAAAGATTAGTTGACTGTATACATGAGTTTATTTCTAGATTCTCTATTCTGTTCCATTGCTTTTTTTTTTAGGAAAAACATGTTCTGATTACTATAGTTTTAAAATGTATTTTCAAATTAGGATGTCTGATATTCCATGACTTGTTTTTACTTATTCTTATTCTTTTATTTAGTAATCCATTTATTTATTTATATATTTATTGTTTGCTTGCTTGCTTTCTGGGCCACACCTAACAGTGCTCAGACAAAACAAACCAAAAACAAAACAAACAAAACTGAAAATCCAGAACATAGCTTACATTTTGTTTAGAAATAGAAAAATTGAAGAAAATAAAAAAAATAATACTGAATTAAAATGATCTGATTTAAATGACTATGACATAATTATGTACTTAAAATTCATACATTAATGAAGAACTTGAAAGTAAAAGCACAAGAGGGAATTAAATAAGAAACTTTTCCACTGTTGAATTTGATTTAAAAATTGTAATATTTAAAACAAATCCCCCTTTAAAAATAGTTTTTATTGAATCACTGTGAGATACACAGTTACAAAGTTGTTCATGATTTGGTTTCAGTCATATAATGCTCCAACAACCACCCCTTCACCAGTGTACACTTCCCACCACCACCGTCCTGTTCTGTACAGCCCCCACCTGCATATCTGCATCTGCCATCCTGCCTACCTCTATGAGAGACACTCTTTTCTTTCACTGCTCCCTCTTTCCTCTCTCTCGTCTCACCCTCTTTCTCTCTCTTTTTTCTCTATTCTCTCTCTTCCTTTCTCTCACTCTCATTCTCTCCCTATTCCTCTTTCTCTCTCCTCTCTTTCTCTTTTCCTCTCTCTCTCTTTCTCCTTATGGGCATTATGCTTAGCAATAAAGGTACTGAATGGTCATCATGTATATCCCTTTACCTACTCTCAGCACTCAATTCTTGTTTAGAGTAGTCATTTCCAACTATCATTGTCAGAGTGGACCCTTCTCTAACCTGACTGCCCTCTTCTACTTGTGGCAAGCTTCCAATAGTGGGCTAGTTCTCTTAGTCATTGTTTCTACTGTTCTTAGATATTAGTTTTCTACTGTATTTTTTCTATTCCATATCTCATAAATCACAAATCAGTGGAGTGCAATCGTTCAATGTTTGTCCCTCTCCTTCTGATCCATTTCTCTCATGATATTCCGTGTCCATCCATTTATAAGCAAACTTCATAACTGTCTTTCCTGGTGGCCACACTGTATTCCATTGTGTAGATGTATCATAGTTTATTTATCCAGTCTTCTGTTCTTGGGCTCTTGGGTTGTTTCCAGATTCTGGCTACTGTGAATAGTACTGCAATGAACATAGACCTGCAGATGGCATTTCTGCTGTGCATTTTGGGTCTCCCAGGGTATTTGCTCAAAAGAATTGTTGGGTCACATGGAAGTTCAATCTATGCCAGCACTTGTTCTTGTTCGTTTTGATGTGTGCTGGTCTCTGTGTTGTGAGATGATATCTCATTGTTGTTTTCATTTGTGTTTCCTTGATGAAAATGATAATTAGTTATGTAGAGCATTTTCTCATGTGTCTTTTGGCCATTTGCATTTCTTCTTTGAGGAAGTTTCTGATCATTTCCTTTCCACATTTTTTAAGGGGTTGGGTGGTTTTTTTCTTGTAAAGTTCTACCAATGCCTTATATATCTTTGATATTAACCCCTTGTAAGACTAGTTATTTTCTCTTCCATGGGCTGTCTCTGTATCTTGGTCACTATTCCTTTTGGGGTGCAGAAGCTTATTAGTTTAATGTGGTCCCATTTGTTTATCTTTCTTCAACTTGTTTGGTCAGTGGAGTGGTATTTCATCTTTGAAGATACCTTTAGCTTCAATGTCATGGAAGATTTTGCCTACATTTTCCTCATTGACCTTATGGACCTTATGGATTGACATGGCCTTATGGATTCAGGTCTTATGTTGAGGTCTTTAATCCATTTGATTTGATTTTTGTGCCTGACACAAGAAAGAGATCTAAATTGTTTTTTTTTGCATGTAGCTTCCCTGTTTTCCCAGCACCATTTGTTAAAGAGGCTTTCCTTGCTCCACTTCATATTTCTTGTTCCTTAATGAAAGGTTAAATGATCATACCTATAAGGGTTTGTCTCAGGAAATTCAATTCTATTTCATTGGTATGTAGCTCTGTCTTTATTTCAATACCATGCTGTATCAATTACTACCATTTTGTATTACAGTTTGAGGTTGGGAAGGTGATGCTCCCATTTTCTTTCCCCTAAGGTTTGCCTTAACTATTCATGGGGTTTTATTGTTTCATATGCTTGGTCTACATCTTTGAAAACTGCTAAGGGTATCTTTATAGACATCACACTGAATCTGTATAATGCTTTGGGTATTGCCATTTTGGCAGTGTTAATCCATGAGTAGGAAATGCGTCTCCATTTTCTTGTATCCTCTTTTACATCTTTTCATATCATTTTTCTAGTTTTCTTTGTACATGTATTTTACCTCTTTAGTTAAGTTTTTTCCAATGTACTTAATTTTCTGAGGTACGAGAAGGGGAAAGTGAATAGGATTTTATTTTATATCAATGTCTTCTCTTTTATTACTTGCATGTAGGAAAGCCATGGATTTTGGGGAATTGATTTTGTAGTCTTCCACTCTAATATACAAATCTATTGTTTCTAGCAGCATTTTTGTAGAATCTTCAGGATTATATAATATATCATCTATATCATCTGCAAAGAGTGAGAGCTTGACTTCTTCCTTTCCTATTTGGATGCTCTTGGTATTTTTTCCTTCCCTAACTGCTATGGCAAGTATTTCCATAGGTTGAATAAAAGTGGTGAGAGTGTGCACCCTTAACTTTGCCTGATCTTAGAGGGAAGGCTTTTAGATTTTCCCCATTGAGAATAATACTTGCTGTAGACTTGTCGTAAATGGCGTTGACTACATTAAGAAAGTTTCTTCAACTCTCATTTTGTTGAGTGTTTTTTATCATGAATGGGTGCTGGAGCCTATCAAATGCTTTCTCTGCATCTATTGATCTGATAATATGGTCTTTCTCTTTTCTTTTTTTTATATGGTGTATTATATTGGCTGACTTGCAAATGTTAAACCATCTTTGCATCTGGGATAAATCTTACTTGATCATGGTGTAAGATCTATCTAATGATCCATTAAATTTTATTTCCTAGAAAATGTTAAGGATATTTGCATCAGTGTTCAACAAGAATGTCAGTCTATAATTTTTTTTGTGATGTCTCTGTATGCTTTTGGTATCAGGGTGATATTTTCCTCATAGAATCTGTTTGGAAGTGCTTCTGTTTCTTCAGTTTCCTAGAAAGGCCTGAACAGGATTGGCAGTATGCCCTTTAAAGGTTTGGAAGAATTCACTAGTGAATCCATCTGGGTCTAGGGAAATTGTGGGGGTTGATTATTATTTCAATTTCCTCAGTAGTGTTGGGTATGTTTAGCTCCAGATTTTCTTGCTTCAGTTTTGGAGGTTATAGGAATCCAGAAATTTATCCATCTTCTTTTAAGTTCTCTTGTTTTGTGACTTATACATTGCCAAAGTAATCTCTGATGACCTTTTGAATTTCTGTGGTTTATGTTTTGATGTCCCCCTTTGATTTCTGATTTGGTATACATTAGGTTTATTTTTCTCTTTCAGTTGCTTCTTGAGTCTTACTACTGTTTCTTTGATCTTGTTTACTTTTTCAAGGAGTCAGCATTTGGCTTTATTGATCTTTTGTATTTTTTGAGATTCCAGCTTATTAATATGTGCTCTAAGTTTTATTATTTCCTTCTTGCTCTGATTTTGGCTCTTTTTGTTGGTAATTTTTCCAAAAATCTTAAACTTAAGAAACATGAGAACTTAGAAGAAATGGATGTATTCCTGGATTCCTATACCCTCCCATTGCTAAAACAAGAAGACCTGCAGTACCTGAATAAGCCTATCACCATTGAGGAAATTGAAACAATAATTAAAAGTCTGCCCAGACACAAAAGCACAGGTCCAGATGGATTCACCAGTGAATTCTACCAAATCAAACAACATAATATGTCATATCAATAAGAGAAAAAATAAAAACCATATGATCATATCAATAGATGCAGAGAAAGCATTTGTCTGCATCTAAAGATCCAGTGCCTGTTCATTATTAAACGATCACGATCACAATCTTCCCGTTGATCATCTATTTGCTAGAGCGGGCACCAGTAATATCTCCATATGTCCTGTCTCATGCCAGTAGAGCCAGGGGCATCAGCTTGCTACAGGAACATAAAGAGCCTCAAACCATTATATTAGGGTCATGGGAATGACCTAATATAATTGTTACTGGAATTTGGCATATCATATACAACACGAGAAGCTTGCCAGGCTTGTCGAGCGGGAGGCAAACTCTTTTAAACACCTCCAAATAAAGCATTTATTGATGAACCGCGCGAGCCAGGCTGTGATGGGCTGGTCTGCTGGGTGGGTTCTGACGGAGGGAAGTCCAGAAGGGAAATGGCGGTGCCCGTGGAGTGAAGAGCGGTGGTCTGGCTTGTTGTGAGGCTCTGCGGGTGGTGGGCCGGGCTAGAACCCGCCATGCCTCCCGCTGCCTCATGATGGCCTTGCAGGGAGCGGGAACAGCTCTGCCCCATGTGTGGAGTCTCTGGACCTGGCCGGTTGGGAGCTGCGGCGGGGGGTGTCGGTGTCCGGCGGGGCTGGTCTGCTGGGTGGAGTTCTGACGAGAGGGAAGTCCAGAAGTGGAAAATGGCGGCACCCGTGGAGTGAGGAGCGGTGGTCTGGCTTGTTGTGAGACTCTGCCGGGTGGTGGGCCGGGCTGCCCGCCTCCTCCCGCTGCCCATGGCTGCCGGGAGAGCGGGAACAGCTCTGCCCCTGGGTGGTCTCTGCCGCTCCTGGGCGGTTTGAGGAAAAGCTGCGGCGGGTGGGTGTCGGTGTCCGGCTGTGTGGTGGTCTGCTGGGTGGAGTTCGCGAGGGGAAGTCCAGAAGTGAAAATGGCGCACCGAGTGAGGAGCAGTGGTCTGGCTTGTTGTGAGGGCTCTGCTGAGGTGGTGGGCCAGGGCTAGAACCCGCCATGCCTCCCGACTGCCTCATGAACGGCTTTGCACAGGGAGAGCAAGGAACAGCTCTGCCCCATGTGTTTCATTATTAAAACCCTCCAAAAATGGGAATTGAAGGAGCCTTCCTCAATATAGTCAAAGCTATCTACCAAAAAGCCCACAGCGAGTATCATTCTCAATGGGGAAAAATTGAAAACCTTCCCCTTAAGATCAGGGACAAGACAAGGTTACCCACTCTCACCTCTTTTATTCAATATGTACTGGAAGTACTTGCCATAGCAATCAGAGAAGAAAACGACATTAAGGGCATCCAGATAGGCAAGTAAGAAGTCAAGCTATCACTATTTGCAGATGACATGATATTATACCTAGAGAACCCTAAACTCTCTACCAAAAAACTCCTAGAAACAATAGATGCTTATAGTAGAGTGGCTCCCTTTTCTACCCATGGCTCCTGGGATGCAAGCAAAGCTCCGTAGAGCTGGCTCGGCTTGTGGCACCCGGACCAGGGCTGACAGGTGCAGGCCACCTGCCAGAGACATACCAATGTGAAAAATTCAGGCATCCAGCCATGGCAGTGACATCTGTCTGCCTGTGATCTGTCTCCATGCACCAAAGGAACTGACTTCACGTGCTGCCATCCCCGCCTGCCCCTGTTCTGTCAGGCTGGCTTTTCGGTTCTAAGACTCATCAATGCAGACACACCAGGCAGAGCAGATACCAGCTCCCCCTGTTGAACCCCCTGCACTCCACCGAAAATGAGAGCGACTTCTAGCCCTAGTCCACCATACCGATTGAACCTCAGAAGAACCCAGAGAAACCCCCACACCATGCTGGCAGCGATTTTCATAATCCACACTCAACAGCTCTTCAGATGTCCACCCAAGAGATTAAGCCAATCTCCAGCCCGGCTTGTAAGAAACCCACTCTACAAGGACCCACCCTTTAGAGGAGAATATTTCAAGCCCATGAATGCTTGCGCCACAGAGGCAGACACACCAAGAAGAGCAGATAGCAGCTCTCCCCGTTGTGTGCGGCCACTGTGCAGCCATGCAAATTATCACCACACCCCTCTCAGAGAGTCCTGCGAGCTACTGAGAATATACCATCCACACAGCCAAGCCTGGCAAGCTGTCTGATGAGTATTTGATATGCCAACACCAGTAATAAAAATATTTATCTTACCGACCCTGAAAGAGTCCTTAATACAGCAGCACTAAGAAGGAAGAACAAGGAATGCCTGATAAAATTTCAGGGCCAAACTAGGCTGCCAAAATGAAGGAGGACGAAAATGACTGTATTTTCAGTGCATGTATGGTGGCATCGGAAGCATATATCAAGGACCTGATTGTCCAAGTGCAAAAGATCAAGTATGACATCATTGGTCTGACTAAGATGAGGAGGCATCAATTGCATCACTCCATTTTTTGATACCGAGAAGAACTCTTCCTAGGAACATGCGATGAAAGAGGCATCAGTGGCATGGGTGTCCTTGTCAACACAAACATGGCCGTGAACACTGATTCAGTTGAATGCCTAAAAACCATATAGGACAATTACACTTGAAGAGATGTGGCCCACTGCCAGCAGTTTCTATCTTCGTTGTCTATGCACCAACATTCACATACAAGGAAGATGAAACTGAGAAATTCTGCATGGAACTGGAGTTCTATAAGAAAGATCACACCTTCTACAAGATCAAAGTTGGTGATTTTAATGCCAAGATAGGACCTAGAAGATTGGCAGAAGAACTCCACATTGGGACCCATGGCCTTAGAATGGAATGAACAGGGTGACAGACTATCTGAGTTCATCATGTCCACCAAGACCATTCATGGGAACTCACAGTTCCAGAAAGCTGAATCGAAACATTGGACATGGGAATCTACTGGTGGACAGTTCCACAATGATATTGACCACATCATCTTCAATAGAAGGTTTTTTTCTGACCGATGTTGCTGTCATTCCAAAATTCCAAACAGGACCGGACCACCGTATTCTTCGGTGCAAAATTCTACTTCCCGCAACAGGGGAGAAAAGGCTGCAAAGTTTAAGAAGAGAACTCCCAGAATGACCACCAATTGGGAACTCTTTTCACACCATTGCGGCAACATGGGAAGATACAATCATTGACAACATCATGAAGAATACAACCAACTGCTTCAGCACCTCCATGATTGTGTGAAGAATGCTGAGAGAGAGAGAGAGAGAGAGAGAGAGAAAGCCACAAATGGACGCCTGTCTTCAAAAACTCTCGAGCTCATTCATCAACATGTCAAGGAATGAGCCTCAGGCGACCAAATGCTAACATCCAAGCTTGCAAAGCAGTGCAGAGAAGCAATAAAGGAAGACCTCAAAGAGAGAAGAGCAGAAATGCTGGAAGATGCAACAGAAACCGGGAAAAGCATTTGCAATGCCCGCCTGTCTTTCGCCAACTCTAAGACCAAAATGACTGCCCTCTGACATCATGATGTATCTATCACATCTTCCAGAAAGGCAATGGAGAAGATTATCCATGACTTCTTCTCAGATCTCTTTGATAACCACGTCCACCTGCCCACATACCAATTTCCGCAGGATGGGTATGTCATACCATTTTTGGTGGGAATGTCGACTGGTACAGCCTTCTGGAAAACAATATGGACGTTTTCCAATGACTGGAAATTGAATTACCATTTGACCCAGCCATACCACTCCTGGGAATATACCTTGGGAAGCCAAAAACATGCAGCAGAAAGAGCATCCCTACTTTTATATTCTTAGCAGCATTACGCACAATAGCCAGAACATGGAAACAACCAGAGTGCCCAAAAATTGATGACTGGATAAAGAAACTTTGGTACATCTACACAATATAATACTATGCAGCTGTTAGGAAAACTGAAGTCATAAAATTTGCCTATAAATGGGTGGACATAGAGGAATCATGTTGAGTGAAATTAGTCAGAAGGAAAGAGATAGATAAAGAATGACTGCATTTATTTGCATGACATAAATATATACATATATATTATGATACCAAATTCTAATGTCATGGAAACGTGGATTAGGAGGTCTTGCCAAAGGTGGAAACTACCACAAATGTGTGGGAGCACAGGTCCAGTAAGACAGAGAAGGGAACTTGTACTAATAATTGTCGAAAGGACTAATACCATCCTAGAACTGAGCATTAAATACAGGCAAAAAATGCACATCATGGACTCTAAGTGTATGTATTACAATTCACAATATGCAAGGGAAGGAAGAGAGAGAGGGGAGGAGGGAGTAAAAGAGAAAAGAAATAAAGTACCTGCCATAGAGGCAGGGAGGGGGAGGGAATCGGGGGACATTGGGAGGGAATCTGGGACATTGGTGGTGGGAAATGGGCACTGGTGGAGGGAGGGGTGCTATAACACTTGTGACTGAATCCCCCAAATAAAAACAACTTTGTAATTGTATATCTCACAGTAGAGATATACAATAGACCAGTCTATCACAGCCCAGCTCGAGCGGCCACGTGGTTCATCAGTAAATTCTGGATTTAGAGATGATGGACAAAAGTATGCTACCAGCACGGCATAGCCCTGGCAAGCTACCCATGTCGTATTTGATATGCCAAATACCAGTAATAATTATATATCTCATTCCCATGACCTGATGGAATGGTTTGGCGCTCTTTATATTCCTGGAGCAAGCAGATTCCCTTGGGCTGTACTTGCATGAGACAGGACATATGGAGATGTACTGGTGCCCGCTCGAGCAAATCGATGATGAACGGGAAGACAGTGATACAGTGATATTTATACAGTGGTATAAAAATTTAATTAAAAAAACAGTTTTACAGCAGTGTTATAGAAAGTGCTTCTTTAAACATCATACTTTTCAATTTTAAATGATTTTACACATTTGAATATAATTCTTTTGTTTGGACCAACTGTCTGTTCTTCAAAGATAGGACATGAGTGATCCCTGAGCACAAAGCCCTGAGCAACAAAGGCTGTGGACCAAAAATAAACACTTTTCCAAATTCTGTGCTTCTACATATGCAACCATGTGTTAATTTTAAAAGTAGTTCATATTTTCCTATAAATGAAGGTGGGTCTTTTGTTGTGCAAAATAAAGTTGAAGTGCTCTTTTATTTCAGAAATAGTCTCTGAAGTACAACTCATGGTTAGATCTCAGTAGCCTGAGAGAGTTCCCTGTGCATACAGAATGCAGCTTGTTAAACTATATTATTGATTCATGCTGTGGACTTTAAGATATTGATACCATTAAAAATATATCTTCCCAGAGGTAGGGCATTTGCCTGCGGCTGGCCGCCGGGTTGATCCCCAGCATCCATATGGTCCCGAGCACCGCCATAATCCGGTGCAGAGCCAGGAGAAACCCTGAGCTTGCCCGGTGTGACCCAAAAAAGCAAAAAATTTATATATCTAAGTTCTCAGACCAGAGAGGGTAGCCTTGGAGGCAAGGATCTCTCTTTGCATGTGGTAACCAAAGTTGAAATCCCTGGTACCACATATGGTCCCCTGAGCATGGTCAGGATTCACTCATAAACACAGAGCCAGAAATAGCCCTGAGCAATGCTGAGTGTGGTTCCCAAGGCAATAAAACAAAATTTAAATTCTAATTATTTTTATTATTACTTCATAAGAGCTTACATCTTTAAAATATCTACTTATATTTCCTTATATTCTAACTATATGTGTATAGAACCTAAAGATTTTTGCAAAGTGATATAAATTCTAAATCAGCATTTTCTAAACTCAAATCTTCCTCTGTATATAGCTAGTTGTATTGAATTGAGTTAGTTTTATTCTACAATGGCAGGAAGAATTTCTCTAAAATTATTTAAAAAAATTTTTCCATCTTGAGATAATCATATAATTAACCACAGTAATATGATCAGCCTGTCTTCATAGAAAGACAATGAAATGAAAATTTCCACAGGAGATATGATTTGAGATGAGAAAATCCCTGTATAAATTTCTACCTTCAGTGTTTTTTCTAGTGACAATGTTTGTTTATTCAGTCCAAGTTACTGAGTTCCTTCTAGGACCATGTTCCAACAGTTTGTAGACCTGCAAAAGTACTTCTTTTGTTGTTTTCATTAATATTTTATCATACCACCATGAGATTTACAATTACAAAGATGTTCATGTTTGGGTTTCGGTCTTACAGTGTTCTAGCAACCATCCCTCCACCAGTGCCCATTTCCCACCACAATGTCCCCAATTCCCACCCCCTCCTCTAGCCTGCCTCTATGGCAGGTTCTTTATCTCTTTTTCTTCTCTTTCTTTCTTTCTTTCTTTCTTTCTTTCTTTCTTTCTTTCTTTCTTTCTTTCTTTCTTTCTTTCTTTCTTTCTTTCTTTCTTTCTTTCTTTCTTTCTTTCTTTCTTTCTTTCTTTCTTTCTTTCTTTCTTTTTCTTTCTTTCTTTCTTTCTTTCTTTCTTTCTTTCTTTCTTTCTTTCTTTCTTTCTTTCTTTCTTTCTTTCTTTCTTTCTTTCTTTCTTTCTTTCTTTCTTCCTTTCTTCCTTCCTTTCTTTCTCTTCCTTCCTTCCTTTCTTTCTTTCCTTCTCTTCCTTCCTTCCTTCTTTCCTTCCTTCCTTCTCTTCCTTCCTTCCTTCCTTCTTCCTTCCTTCCTTCCTTCTCTTCCTTTTCTTTCTTTCTTTCTTTCTTTCTTTCTTTCTTTCTTTCTTTCTTTCTTTCTTTCTTTCTTTCTTTCTTTCTTTCTTTCTTTCTTTCTTTCTTTCTTTCTTTCTTTCTTTCTTTCTTTCTCTTTCTCTCTCTCTACTTCTCTTACACACTGTGGATTACAATACATACATGTAGAGGTTATCATGTGTATCTTTTTGCCTGTATTCAATGCTCAGTTCTAAGCTGGTATTACCACTTTTGACAATTATTAGCACTCTGTTCCCTTCTCTGTCTTACCTAACCTCTGACTCCTACATGTTTGTGGTAGATTCCACCCCTTTGACAAGACCTCCTGATCCTATATGTATTTCTATCAAAATGGGCAGATTTTATGTTTTCATGCAACTCACTGTGACATCTGGAAAGTCACTGTGACTTTCCTCAGTTGCTATATGTCTTAAAACCATATAAAATATAAATAAACATTAATTGCCATAATATGAACTCCATCCAGCAGACGAGTCTTTCACAACTCAGCTTGCGTGGCCGCTTAGCGCGTGGTTCAACAATAAATGCTATATTTAGAAGGTGACTACAAGAGTATGCCACCCACACGGCAAGCCTGGCAAGGTGCCCATGTCGTATTTGATATGCCAAAATACCAGTAACAATTATGTTAGGTCATTCCCAGGACCTAATATAATGGTTTGAGGCTCTTTATGTTCCTGGAGCGAATAGATGCCCTTGGGCTCTACTAGCATGAGACAGGACATATGGAGATGTTACTGGAGCCCGCTTGAGCAAATTGATGATGGACAGGAAGATAGTGATAGTGAATATGGTAAAAATTAAAACTTCATACGATAAAGTTTGTCTCCACTCAGGTTGTCAGTTTATTAGGGACTTGCAGGGTTGGGGCAGTTGGGAGGAGGAGAATTTTTTGGGTCACACCTAGCATTGCTCATGGGTTATTCCTGGCTCTGCACTCAGGAATTACTCCTGGAAGTGCTCAGGTGACCATATGGAATACCAAGGATGAACCCATGTCGACCTCATGCTAGACAAATGCACGACCTGATGTACTACTGCTCCTTGCCTCCACTCAGGTTGTCAACCTTAACGGAAAAAATATATGATTCTAAGATGATAAATGAGGTGTTAAAAAAACAGAAGTAAGATTAGAATAAGAATGCAGTATTTTTAAAAAAAAATTTGATTATACCACCATGAGAACAACATTACAAAGATCTTCATAAGTGGGTCTCAGTCATATATTGTTCCAGCACCCATTCATTCACCAGTACCCCATTCCCACCACCACTGTCCCCACATGCTCCCTCTCCCATCTCCAGAGCAGGCATTTCTTCCTTTGCTCCCTTTCTCTCTGTCTTTCTCCATCTCCCCTTCATATTCCCCCTATCATTATTATACCATGTGATATATAGAATTACAAGGATGTTCATAATTGGGTCTCTACAATACAGTGTTCCAGAATCCATCCCTCCACCAGTGCCAATTCCACCACCCAATTCCCAAACACACCCACCCAAGAATGCATTAATTTTTCAATAGAAATTTATCAAATGAAATGGAGATCTCTGATAAGGAAAGCAAATTGGGAAGCCAAGCAAGAGTCTTTACTTTTGTCTTTGTATTCACCTTACTTACCTCCAATCTTTACAGACCTTTAGCTCTAACCTCTGAAAGATAAGAATTAGGGTGAAGGGAGAGAATTAGATTCCTAATGTTAGCATTGTAAACAGGATTTTTCACTATCAAAATCTGTTCTGGTGCAAAGTACAAAGTTCAATAGTGCTCTCCTTTGATTACCAGGGGAATCTAGGTATTCAAATATTTGATTTCTTTTGACTTTAGAAAGCCAGCAATTGAAGGTGTCTCCCAAAGATTAAAAGTAAACTTCCAGTACTCCCAATTTCCATTAAAAAGAAATGCTAGGGCTGGAGCTATAGTACAGTGAGTTGGGCATTTGCCTTGAGCTCTGCTGACCTGGTTTCTATCCTCTAAGCCGTTCCAGGTGTGATCTCTGAGCAAAAGCCTGGAGTAAGCTCTGAGTGAGCAAGCTAGGAATGACACCCTAATATGGGCATGCATGCACACACACATGCACAAGCACACGCACACGCACATGCACACACTCCATAAATAAAATACATGTGAAATTCATATTTAATACTTACCAGACCTAGAAAATGATTTTTCTGAACCAGGATATTAAACAAAAAGCTCCCAGTCAAAGTAAATGAAGTCTATAGGCAAGAGCCCACAGGATCTACTTTAGATCCTTCATGTTATTTGTTTTGATTCTACGAACAAATTAATTTACATGTTTTGGAAGTGTTTATAAAGTTTTGAGAGTTAAAAGAGTGCGTCAAAAATAAGGAAAAGACAGACCATGTTTCTCTCAGGAAACTCTCTTTTTGTCCCCATCTGGGTGATTTGGCTGCAGCTCCCGCCCCTCCCAGGGTTTGGTATGATCGAAGGGTGCATAGTAATCTGGGGTGCACAAGAGGGGATGATTTCTATTTGTTTGATTAAAGAAGTTACATTTCCAAAGGATGTTGAAGAACACCTCTTTTGTTCCTGAAAAGGTGCAGTACTCAAAGTAAGTTTGTGAACTTTTAAATTACTCAACACATATAAAAGTTTTGGAAAATAAAAAAAAACTTGACTTAGTTGCCTTGCTTGATATATGGCAAATAATCTTGTTAAAAACTCATCTGCACCCTGTTCCATTTTCTGTCTTACCTAACCTCTGACTCCCACACGTTTGTGATAATTTCCACCTTTGACAAGACCTCCTGATATATGTTTCACTTGACCTTGGATATTGGTATCATAATATGTACATATATATTTATGTTATGCAGATAAATGCAGTCATTCTGTATCTGTCTCTCTCCTTCTGGCTAATTTAGCTCAACATAATCTTCTCCAAGTCCATCCATTTATAGGCAAATTTTATAACTTCATTTTTCCTAACAGTTGCATAGTATTCCATTGTGTAGATGTACCAAAGCTTCTTTATCCAGTCATCGATTTTCGGGCACTCTGGTTGCTTCCAGATTCTGGCTATTGTGAATAATGCTGCTATGAACATAAAAGTAGGGATGGTGTTTCCGCTGCATATTTTTGGTTTCCCAGAGTAGATTCCCAGGAGTGGTATGGCTGGGTCAAATGGGAGTTCAATTTCTAGTCTTTGGAGGAAAGTCCATATTGTTTTCCAGAAAGGCTGTACCAGCCGGCATTCCCACCAACAATGGATGAGTGTCCCCTTTTCCCCACACCCAGCGCCAGCACTTGTTGTTCTTGCTCTTTTGAATATGTGCCAGTCTCTGTGGTGTAAAGTGGTATCTCATTGTTGTTTTGATTTGCATCTCTCTGAAGATTAGTGATGATGAGCATTTTTTCATATTTTTTTTTGGCCATTCAAATTTCTTCCCTTGCTGATGTTTCTGTTCATTTCTTCTCCCCATTTTTTGATGGGGTTGTTTGTTTTCTTCTTGTAAAGTTCTACCAGTGTGTGATATATCCTGGATATTAACCCCTTATCAGATGGGTATTGGGTGAATATTCTTTCCCATTCTGAGGGTACTAATGCCAACCTAGAACTGAGCATTAAATAGAGGCAAAAGGATACACATGACAACCTTTTAATGTATGTTCTGTAATTCATAGTCTGGAAGGGAAGAAAAAGAGAAAGAGAGAGAAAGGGAAAGAAATAAAGAACCTGCCATGGAGCAGGGCTGGGGAAGGGGGGGGGAACCGGGGATGTTGGTGGTGGGAGATGGGCACTGGTGGAGGGACGGGTGCTGGAACACTGTATGACCAAAACCCAAACATGAACTTTTTAATTGTAAAAAATAAAAAAAAATAAAAAATTAAAATAGAAAAAAAATATAAAAAAACTCATCTGTAATTATCATGCAAAAACATGGGAAATAATAGAAGATACAAAACCATCCTCAAAAAGAGAACAAGAAAGAGAGAATGAGAATGAGAGAGAGAGAGAGCAGAGAAAAAGAGAGAGAGAGATATCAAATTGTAGCAGCCAGTATTTATAAAATCTAGGAAGGAAGAACTTCTGCTACTATAATTATACCAGTCAATATTTTCCAAGTCAACTTTATACATTTTGCTAGCATAACTTAATGCTTAAATCAGTTCCACAAAGAAAGCACTATTATAATTCCTAGTATTACAGTAGTGGAAACAAAATCCGATCAGTAAAATCAGGATCACGAGGTATACTGCCTATCAACCAGTGCCTGAATACTAGTGTAACATATTTAATCACTATGTAATGCTTAATTACAACCTGATTATTAGAAATCTGTATTTTAAAACCTCAGAGTTCTCATTACAATGAAAATTCTTTTCTCTTCCTTGTTCTTTCAGAATTCTCTATCCATATGCTTAGCTTTACACCTACCTGGCTGAGAAAGGCCTGTAGCAACCATCTCTGTTATAACTGACTGCATTCATACATGGTAATATATTTTGTTTCAGACTTAAAGAGTTCACATAAAAATCCCAAGCACTGTCTTATAATTAATAACTTTAATTAATTTTAAGTAATAATTAACTTATAATTAATATAAGTATTACTGTTATTAATTAATGGTTATTAATGGTAATAGTTATTACCATAGTTATTAATAGTAATAACTTTAAGCCAGAATCTAGATGATATCTATATCCAATGTTTCACTTGCTTACATTGCATGATCAAGTTCTTCTTACCAATTTTGAAAGAAATCTCAGGAGAACAAAAGCAATTTAAGAAGAGAAACCTTCAAAATCCACACTCACACAAACACACACACAAACATAGTGAGTCACAGAGTTCATAAAATAAATGTATTAAAATCCTTGCCACATGTCTCCAAATCTCGAATAACCAACCAATAGCTTGCAATAGCCAATTAAAAGAATGTCCTTTGTGAAGTGATTATGCCATGGGATTTATTAATACAATTCTGATTGCTTTTTCCAAAAATAATATGGTAAGAACCTTTAAATTGCTTCTCTATAATTGTGAGTATGACTATCACAGAGAGAACAGAGGAAAAAATAGTTATCCAGGAGTTCATTCATACAAGTACATTTACTCCCATATAATAATCTCTTTCCCTCTATGTTCTTCTTGACCATTGTTTGAAGTATTAATGCCCATAACCACTAGTATTTATGTTCAGAGCCTGAAAGAAATTATATCATAATAAATAGAAATCTGATGGCAGACCTAAGATAATTCAAATTTTATTTTCTCTAATACTTTACTTATTCCTTTTTGTGTAAATATTTTTTCAAAATTCATATAATAATGTTTCCCAAAAAATCCAGTAGTTTAATTATCACTGATCAATTATAAACTATACAAAAATACAAAATCGTATTGACAAGGTTTATAGGGACAAACAGTGAAAGAGAAAAAATGTTAGTATTGAGCCAGTGAGTTTCCAGGAAAATGTTGAGCCGAATAGAGAATTCCAATTTTTTTTCCTGCCCCTTCCTAGGCAATTGCATTTCTAGTAGCCCAGTGATTTAGTTGGACACATATCCCTCATTTGTCCTTGCTTTCATATATTATACTATTTGACTTCTTCTAAATCATCTTTTCTGTCTGTCTGTCTGTCTGTCTGTCTGTCTGTCTGTCTGTCTCATTTCGGCAAAGCTTACTCCTGACACTGAAGTAAGAGAATCAAACTTGGCTCAGCCACAAGCAGGCAAGTTATCCTACCTGCTGTCTTATTGCTCTGATTTCTGCTTTCCCTTTAACTCTCCTTCAACTAATCCTTACTCCCCTAGACCACTCATTCAGTATGGAAAATGCAGAAAATAAGAACAGCAAAACAACTTGGTTTTCAAGGGTATTATCAACAACTTTCCATTTTGTAACCAAAGGAAAAATTTAAGAGAAACTTTTAAAAACACTACCAACAACATTATGACTTCCTTAATATTTATTATGCATATAAAATGCTTTGGCACTATATAAAAGTAAATAAAATTTTGTCAAGTTTAAAAGAGCAAAATAAACCGACAAAAGTGAAGTTTCAATAAGCTAAAGTCTAGTAAAATTACGGTTCAAAAAATTGGTCAGTGTATATTTAAAAAATCAGTTCATACTGGATCAGCATGTCTTAGAACATGGAGTTAATATCTATGTATATAAACACTAACTGAAGTTCGATAGTATAGTTGAAATACTGAGCTCAATTTAGTTTTTTCTTTTAGAAATAGCTTTATTTATAAATTCAGTGTAGTATTTAGTTTTTGTCAGAAGGTCATTTCGTGATATGATTTATTTTTGCTATAAAGTGAAATAAGAATTAATAAGTTGGTGAAGGGTTGGATGTTGAAACATTATGTGACTGACTCCAATCTTTACAACCTTGTAACTGTAGGTCTCACTATGATTCAATAAAAATATTTAAAATTAATTGATATATATCGAAATATTATAAAAATTCTCAAAATGTTACATATTACTTATGCTTTAAGAAAAAATATTGATGAATATATGGGGCTGGAAAGACATCATTGGGTAAGGTGCTTGCCTTGCACACATCCCACCTGGATTTGATTCCTGGTATTCCATATGGTTCCCCAAGCACCACTGAAAGTGACTCCTGAGAGCTGATATCAGAGTAACCCTAGGCATCACTGGGTGTGGCCCATAAAGAAGCAAACTTTTAAGTAATAATATATATTAATTATATATAAAATAATTGTATATATATGAATATAGAATAGGGTTAGTACTCAATTGCAAGTAATCATTGCCAATTTTTTGCAATCATATCTTAAGTAGAGATAGAATTAAATATTCTCTGACCTTAATTCTAAACATTTTGTTCTTCAAACAATTTCAAATGTAGTTTTCAGTAACTAATCTGTAATTACTTAAACCAATATATCCTACTTAAAAACAAGTAGAATTCATAAGTAGATATATATATATATATATATATATACTGCAGATAACACTTAAAAATCTTGAAAAACATGTAACGAATAGAAATACAACTCAAATTATATAAAAGACATCAAATCATATAAAAGGAACCAGGAAAGTTCTAAAACAATACTATACAGGAATAATTATCAATAACTAAATACTTAACCAAAATATTGATAAATATAACAAATATATATTCATGAGGTAACAATCCATGTATAAATATTATTTTTAAATACATCAACATAGAAGCACATTATAATAAGAAACATAGAGATATAGGTTCTCAACTTGTACATTTTGATTGCAAATTACAAAAATATTATGTCCTCCAAATAGAGAATTTAGTTGGTAACATACCACACATGTTGATTGGAGTCCAAATTATTTATGTACTTTTAAATTTAGTAAATATTTTCAAGATAATTTGTAGTTTATAATCATAAAATTTTAAAGTTATTAAAGTTATATGCATATAGTAATGCAGAAATTAGTATGATACAGTCCTATTTTACTAAGGACAAAATATCCAGTTTAACTATTCAATAACACATATTCACAGAAACATTGGCATAACTGGGGTCCAGTGGAGATTCTTCTTTCCTATTCAGGATGATGCATCCTCAGTGAAAACCCTAGTTTTTCCATGAGCTCACATGACGGTTTCTCAACTTTCGCATGGCTGATTTAAAGTCTTCATTCCTCAGAGAGTAGATAATGGGGTTCAACAAGGGTGTACAAACAATGTAAAACAGAGAAAGGTACTTGTCCACAGGAAGTCTGCTGAAAGGCCATATATAGAAATAAATGCAAGGTCCAAAAAACAGAATCACCACTGTGATGTGGGCAGTTAGTGTAGAAAGTGCCTTGGATGATCCACTGGATTTGTGTCTGACGGTTAACAAAATAATGATGTATGAAACAATTAAAGCCAGAAAACAACTCAGTGATATTAGACCACTGTTCGTGAGAGTTAAAATTTCCATCTCATATGTATCCATGCAAGCCAACTCTATCACCAGGGGGAGGTCACAAAAGAAACTATCTACTTCATTGGGGCCACAGAAAGGCAGGTCCACTGTAAAAACCAAGTGACTCACAGAATGAAGAATACCCACAGACCAGGAAATAATCACAAAAATTATACAGAGCTTTTGAGTCATAATTGTACTATAATGCAGGGGCTTACAAATGGCTATGAATCGGTCATATGCCATGCCTACAAGCAACATCATCTCACTCCCCACAAAACTATGAAGAAGGAATATCTGGGCCATGCATCCCTCAAAGGAGATAGTTTTATGTTCCACAAAGAAGTCTACAAGCATCTTGGGTGTGGCAAAATTAGATTGGCAGATATCAATGAAAGAAAGATTACTGAGCAGGAAGTACATAGGAGAGTTCAAATGGGAGTCAGACAAAATGATAACAATTATAAGAATGTTGCCGAGCACTGATGCGACATATACTATAGAGAAAATGGAAAACAAGAAAATCTGAAGTTCCCATGAATTTGAGAGTCCCAGGAGCACAAACTCAGATACCACTGATTCATTTGTATAAGCCATGTATCCAATCTATAGTTACCTAGATAAAAGATAATGAAGAAAATATCACAATAATTTTTATTGCATATCATAAGCAACATAAACATTCTAAACTTTCAATTAAAATTTAATGCAATATATCTATACAGTTAAGTGTATCCTGATTAGCATTTATAGTTCTATGGAATGTTGCAGAAGTATAAAATGAGGAAACTGATTAAGGATCCTATCACAATACAAGATAGAAAACCCCTATTAAAAATATAATTGGAGGACAGAGTGATAGCACAGCGGGTAGCCATCTGCCTTGAGTGGCCGACACAGGTTGAAAATCCCGGCATCCTATATGGTCCCCTTAGCACCCCCCAGGAGTAATTCCTGAGCAAAGAGCAGGAGTAACCCATGAAAATTTCTGGACTTGACCCAAATAAATAAATAAATAAATAAATAGATAGATAGATAGATAAACAAATAAATAAATAAAAAGATAAGTAAATAAATAAATATAAAATAAATATGGTCAAAATAATATATTCAAATAAATAAATAAATAAAATCATAATCAAACCAGGATCATCATTATTATTGAGAGGAAATAATTAGGCCAAATTGTTAAAGAAAATAATAAGTAAGCAAAAGCTTTATAAAAGTTTCTAGACTTCTAGTCAGTACAGAGACAAAGAGTATTTCAGGAATAATAGGACTAGAGATACCAAAAGAAAAATTTGAGGGACATACAGGGAGGCATAGGTTAGATAAACTGACTGGAGGAGAGAGAATACCAAGGAACAGTAAAATGCAATTGGAAGGAACAAATTAGCATGCAATGAGCCTTGAGAACAAGAGGGAGTGGATTAGATGTTCTGGAAATTGAGGACCATAAAGTGCTTGACAGTGTTCAGGATACTTAATAGAAACACCAGGCCATATTATCAAAGAAGAGATCATAGAGATATCCTAAGATTCTTGAAGCCCAACTATATTTCATGTGAACCTACAAGAGAATTAATCAAAATTCATCTTCTGTTACATGAAGTTTAATTTAAATTAATCACATTCCTTTTATCTCATCCTAGCATTACTGAAGTATCTAGACTTACCAAAATATGTCTTCAGATAGAGGATTTTTTCAGTATTACAAATAACTGCAATCATTCATAATTCATAACTATAACTAGACTTGATATATTCTGAATATATAATAGATACTCAAAAGAGAAATTCTAAGTGGCGTTTCAACTTTCTCTTTTCTATTTTATGACATTTCGCTAAGCATTGAGCCCCAAAGATAACCCTAATCAAATTTTGGGAAATTAAGAAACATTAACTCTGCCATGTATAGCAAATAATACACAGTAATGATTTTTTATTTAAATAGACCTACTGTAATAGATATTTAAATTTTAAAAAAGAAAATGTTCTATAGGTAAGCAAAATTAACTCATATAAAATGTATATAGTACTTATTTCATTATGCACCAATATTTACCCTTTCAAAGGCTTTGTCTTTGCATTTGAGTTAAAATATCAAATTTTAAGTAGTTTTAAGTTAGCACATCAAGCTATGATACTCAAGACTATTACCTCTCAGTGAAGAATGATCTACATTCGTTGTGGGGAAACTTGGGACAGTATGGCATGTATTTATTTGAAACGTAAGGGAAGGAAGTCAAAATTAGAAAGGAAAAAAGAATTCTATGTCTTAGACTGAAAGAGTTCCAAAGAGGGTCCTTTTTTGAATACAATGTCTCGTCACAACTCCACCCAGCAGACCAGACTATCAAAGCCCGGATCATCGACAGCCACCTGTAGCAGTTTTTTTTTTCAATCTGGTCCAGGTTGTTGAACCTGAAACTCTCAGACATGGGGCAGAGCTGCTATTTGCTCTCCCTGTGCCCAGCTGCTCGTGAGGTGCCCGGGAGGCATGGCGGGTTCTAGCCCTGGCCTGCCACCCCAGCAGAGCCTCACAACAAGCCAGACCACTCTCCCCTACTCCATGGGGGCCAACTATTTTCCACATTTGGACTTCCCTCTCATCACAACCCCACGCAGCAGACCAGACTATCACAGCCCGGCTTGCGCAACAGTATGCCACCCACACGGCATGCCTGGCAAGCTGCTCGTGTAGTATTTGATATGCCAAAGACCAGTAACTTTTATATTAGGTCATTTCCGTGACCTAATATAATTGTTTGAGCCTCTTTATGTTCCTGGAGCAAGCGGATACCTATGGGTTCTACTAGCATGAGACAGGACATATGGAGATATTACTGGTGCCCGCTCTAGCAAATAGATGATTAACGGGAAGATAGTGATAGTGATGGTTTGAATACAAATGTTGACATCATAAGGAACTTATTATAGTATTCGACCTGATGTAAAGCCTTATATGGTAATTTAATAAAATAACATTAAAAGATGAATAAGAAAATTGGAAGAGAGAAGGGAAAGGAAAAGCATAATACTAATATGTAAGATAAAGTTACATTTTTAAAAGATCATCTTGATATTAATATTTTGTTAAAAATGAATATATTCGTTAATTTTTTACCAATTTTCAAAATATAGAACTAGAAAATTCTTTCCTTACTATTTTCATATTGATTTCCCAATTCTAGCAGAAAAGACTAGGTACAATGTTAAGGTTCACTTTCTTCTTATTAATTAAGGAGGTATCCTTAGTAACACATAGTCCTTCATGATTGTGTGACATACCTTGAAGATAAAACCAGTTTATCATAGGGCTATTTTTATTTCTAAAATTCTAAGTGTAGAAGTTAAATATG
The DNA here is from genome assembly GCA_021461705.1 of Cryptotis parvus. NCBI lineage: Eukaryota > Metazoa > Chordata > Mammalia > Eulipotyphla > Soricidae > Cryptotis > Cryptotis parvus. The sequence goes on along the minus strand of JAJIBD010031076.1, from coordinate 112,056 downwards.
GATTCTATAAAACTAAGACTTCCTTGAGCCTTTTACAAAGCACTCAGGAACATCTTCCTGAATGAATCATTCACTTGTTCTGTATCAGTATACCTTAAAGTAGATATATCATCAGATCACCAAATGTCATAATATTCTCATTCCTGGTGAGAAACAAGTTTAATACATAAAGATTATCTAACAATAATATGTTGGCTTCTCTGTAACATGTCAATAAAACCACAAAGATATAAACTTGCATGATTTTTTCTTTTCATTCATTTCTCTTATAATAGTAGTTACCTATATGCTTGGCAGCATAAAGAAAGCAACACAAAATAACAAAGTCCTTTATAGAGTATTACTTTTCTTTAGGCAGTTACTCCTTCATTCCAAGCAAATATTCTTCAGATCAAAAGTGTAGAAGAGATAAGTAATGGTTAGAGCACCCTTCCTTTGTTAATCAGATACCAGTTCAGTTACTATCTAGGCTATTCTGAGAGATCGACTATAGACAAGAAGCAGAGAACTGAACTAGCCTCTCTTTTCCAGACTGGCTTCCAGTTTGATTGGAACAAGAATAACCTCCCCTTTACTATCTTCTAGTTGCTTATATTTGCCTATAGAAGACAAAGTGACAATTAAGAATCTGAAACAAGAATAACCTCTTTCAACTATATCTCCGAGTTTTTCCTTGTTTTTCTCCAATTTGGTTTTCACTGTTAGAAAATTGCTTTAGGGGCCAAAACGATAGTACAGTGGGGAGGGCTTTTGTCTTGCATGCAGCCCACCTGGGTTCGATCCCCAGCATCCCATATGGTACCCCGAGCACTGCCAGGAGTAATTCCCGTGAGCATCACCGGTTTTGAGCCAAAAACCAAAAAAAAATTGCTTTATAATTTTTGCTATAAATATCCATACCAAAACATTGATAATAGAGTCTTCACTTGCTGAATTTTAGCTTGATCCCAGCACTAGGCTATACAGCACTCATGGCTTTTTTCCTGAGGTGGTAAGAGTTACACTCCTCTTTCTCTGAGCCACACAATTACAGCATCTTTCTGCAAGGCAATATAAAGGCTACAGTTTATTCCTAGAAACAGATTTCATTGGGGAAGTAAAAAGTTACTCTTCAGAGAGCTGAACTCATCCTGCAGTGGGGTTAATTATGTTTTTGAAAGAAAAAACAATTCAATAATGGGGAGAAAAGCAATTCTTTTTCTTAAAAAATACCAACCTGTTGCTACAGATACACAAAAAGGATAATTTGATTTTTTCGATAGCTTCTATTCAATAATGATTTTCTGTCAGAAAAATTATCACACTATTGTAAATATGAAATGACTACAGGTGACTACACATTTCAAATTATTGCTCTAGTTTTATCCTCGCTCCCTATTATCTTTGGTTTAATAAAGCAAACTTTTTTGTATTTCAGCATGATAATTCTTCAAATGTTTGAATACATTCTCATTCTCTCAAGGATAAATTTTCTAGTCCTCCACAGTAAATTATCAACCATCTCCCAATGCAGTTTGTTTTCTAAAATTTCAAAGATTACTATGTAGATTTAAATTCAAAATAGTCATCTTGAAAATATTGTTTCTCAGCATGGTATTTGAATAGAAACAGATCGTGGACCTAGGAAATAGAGTGGAATATCCTGACAGCCATCCTAAAATACATGACTATTTAATCTTTGATAAAGGAGCAAAAAATACGAATGGAGCAGGAAATCCTCTTCAAAAAGTGGTGCTGGGAAAACTGGACAGCTATATGCAAAAAAAATGAATTTGAACCTATGTCTTTCACCATGCACAAAAAATCAGATCAAAATGGATTAAAGATCTCAATATCAGACCTGAATCCATAAAGTACATCGAAGAAAATACAGGAAAAACCCTCTATGACATTGAAGTTAAAGGTATCTTCAAAATGAAACATCACTAACAAAGCAACAGGAAGCAAAGTTAAACATATGGGACTACATGAAACTAAAAAGCTTCTGCACCTCAAATGAAACAGTGACCAAGATACAAATACAGTCCAGAGAGTGGGAAAGAATGTTCATCCAATACCCATCTGATAAAGGGTTAATATCCAGGATATATTAGGCACTGGTAGAACTTTACAAGAGGAAAACAGTCAACCCCATCAAAAATGGGGAGAAGAAATGAACAGAAACTTTGACAAGGAAGAAATTCAAATGGCCAAAAGGCATATGAAAAAATGCTCGTCATCACTAATCATCAGAGAGCTGCAAATCAAAAACAATGAGATATCATTTCACACCACAGAGACTAGCACATATCCAAAAGGGCAAGGACAACAAATGCTGACGTAGGTGAAACATGGATCAGGAGGTTTGTCAAAGGTGGAAATTACCACAAACGTGTGGGAGCAGAGGTTAGGTAAGACAGATAAGGGAACATTGTGCCAATAATCGTCAAAAGTGCTATTACCGCATAGAACTTAGCATTAAATACAGGCAAAAAATACACATGATAGATAACCTCTAAGTATATGTATTACAATCCACAATATGTAAGAGAAGGAAGAGAGAGAAACACAGAGAGAGAGAGAGAAAGAGAAAGAGAGAAAAGAGAAAAAGAACCTGCCATAGAGGCAGGCTAGGGAGGAGGGAGGGAATCGGGAAATTGGTGGTGGGAAATGGGCACTGGTGGAGAAATGGGTGCTGGAACACTTAAGGCTGAAACCCAAACATGAACAATTTTGAAATTGTTTAAAAAAAGTAAATAAAAAAAACATTGCCTTTGCTGTGTCTCACAAAAGTTTTTTGTATATTCAAAATTTGTTTCCAGAAATCTTTTGATTTCTTCTTTGATTTCCTCTCTAAGTCACTGAGTTTTCAAGAGTCAGTGATCTTTTTAATTTCCAGATATTTGATTGGATTCTCTTTATTTTCAGGCTTTTTGGTTACACCCAACAATCACTTGATCACTTGATCACTTGATCACTTGAATCCCGTTATTCATCGATTTGCTCGAGCGGGCGCCAGTAACATTTCCACTGGACCCTATCACGTGCCAATGTAGCCCAATGGCATCTGGTTGATTCAGGAATATGAAGAGCCTCAAACCGTTCCTTCGGGGTCTTGACAAGGAAGTCTGACCATCTTGTAGGTGGGTGGCCACGTGATCTTTTGACATCCCATGGGATCCAGTCGGTAACGGCTCTAGTCCAGCGGTTGTCTCCAAATCGCATTACATGTCCAGCCCATCTGATTTTCGATGCCTTGGCAAACGAGACAGCGTCCCTGATTCTGGAATAGCGACGGAGGTCAGAACTCCGGATTCCTTCTCTCACTTGAGTGAGGCGTGATATTCCAAGCATAGCTCTTTCGATTCCTCTCTGGAAGACCCGAATAGCATTCTCATCCTGCTTTCCTAGGGCACAGGTCTCTGAGGCGTATGTTAATGCAGGGAGAATGGTGGAGTCAAAATGATGTGCCTGGAGTTGGAGATTCTTTGTCCTTTTAGCTATTTCTTCCATGCTCTTGAAGGCGTTCCACACTGCTCTCTTCCTCCTGTGCGGCTCAGGCTTTTTAGGTCGTTCATCATGTTGAGTTCTCCACCTAGGTACACATAACTGCCACATTCAAAGATGTTTGTTTGATATCCGTTGAGAGTAAATGAGCACTGAAACTAGATCGTTTTCATGAACATTGTTTTGTTGAGATTTGGCTGCAGACCTATCTTTCCAAATTCTCAGTCGAAGTCAGCCACCATTTGTGCTGTTTGGCTAATGTTTGGCGTTATTAGAACGATGTCATCAGCGAAGTGGAGGTGGTGTAGTTGCGGACCATCTATCTTCACTCCCATTCCTTTCCATTCTAATTGTCGCATGACATTCTTGAGGGTGGCACTGAAGAGTTTCGGAAATGGTATCACCCTGCCTAACCTCTATTTTTACATCAATAATTGCTTCCTTGTAGAATGGTGAAATCCTGGTACTAAATCTATAATACAGTTCATGAAAGATCTTGATGTATTGAGTTGGAACACCCTGTTTGACTAGGGCTTTCATGACTGCTTCAGTCTCAACAGAATCAAAGCCTTTCTTTAAATCAATGAACGTTAGACAGAGAGGCATCTTGAACTCTCTACAAACCTCAATGAGCTTCATTACCGTGGATATGGTTGATTGTGCTGAATCCTTTTCGGAAGCCAGCTTGCTCGCATGGTTGTCCTTCATCTAATGTCCTGCCAATCCTGTTCCAGATGACTCGAGTGAACAGCTTGTAGATGACGGACAATAGGCAGATGGGGTGATAAGTTGCCAAAACCGTGGATGTTTCACTTCTTGAACAGTAGAATTGCCCTGCTTGTTTTCCATTGGGAGGGAATCTTGCATTCAGACAGATAGCATTTGAAGACTCACACAAGTATATTGATGTGTACTGACGGCAGATTCTCCAGGTGTTTGGGTTTGACTTTGTCTGGGCCTGGTGCTTTAATCTTCTTTACTGAAGAAATTGCATGTCAGATTTCTAGCTCTCCCTGTTGTACTCCCTGCACACCATTGACCACGAGGGGTCAGGGATAAAGAACGACTTTGGGCCCGGAGCCCACCATCCCAATAGAACCTCAGAGGAATCCAGAGAGGAACCCCCACACAGTGCTAACAATTTATTTTTAATTTTTAAAAATATTTTATTATACCAGCATGAGATATACAATTACAAAGATGCTCAAGTTTTTCATCATTCAGACTCCACAGCTCATCAGCGCTCCACCCAAGAGAAAAGCGATCTCAAGCCCGGCTTTTCAGAGATCCACCCTACAGAGGAAAGTATTTCACACCCAGGTTTGCTTGAACCACAGACGCAGATACACCAGGCAGAGCTGCTACCAGCTCTCCCCGTTGCACACTGCCACTTTGTGGCCATGCTATTCATCTGTAATTGACCAAGAATATTCTATTCACCCCTCTCAGAGAGCCCAGCAAGCTACTGAGAGTATATCACCCGCATGGCAGAACCTAGAAAGCTGTACTTGCGTGTTTGATATGCCAAAACCAGTAAAAACAATGTTTATCCCCCCTGACCATGAAAGAGCCCTAAATACAGCAGCACTAAGAAGGATGAGCAAGGAGAGGCTGATAAAATCTCAGGGTCAAACTAGACTGCCATACCAAAGAAGGACTAAAATGACTGTACTTTCAATGCATGTATGCTGGCATCGGAAGCATATATCGAGGACCTGATGGTGCAAGTACGAAAGATCAATTACGACATCATTGGTCTGACCTAGATGAGAAGGTGTCTATTGCATCATGCCATTTTTGACACTGGAGAAGAACTGTTCCTTAGAGCATGTGAAGATAGAGGCATCGGTGGTGTCGTTGTCCTTGTCAACATATCTATTTAGGAGTGTAATTTTGTAATTTCTTCCTTATGTATATGTCCCTTAATTATTAAGATATGGCTTTTGTAGTCCCTAATAATCTTTCAGCCTAAAATCTATGTGTCAGATACTAGTATGGCCACCCCAGCTTTACTAAAGGAGTTTTCAGCTTGAAGAATTGTTTTCAAGCCTTTGACTTTGAGTCTGTGTTTGCTCTATGATTCAAGTATGTTTCTTGTAGGCAGCAGACTCTTGATCTCAGTGTTTTCAACTATTTTGCCACCCTATGTCTGGTGCATTTAGACAACTTACATTGGGAGAGATTATTGCTATGGGGTTCTGTGCCATCTTTTTTAGAAGTCTTTCTTTACAATTTGTTTTGTGTCTATGAAGTTCCTGAGCTGTTGTTTATCCAGATGTTTTTATTGTTCATTTAAATCTGTAATAGAGTCCAGCTGGGGAAAGTTTTCTTTCTGAGGTCTTCATTTTATCAAGGATTTACACTATGTCTAACCAATGACTTAGTCTTTAGGGTTTCATTGAATAGGTCCATTGTAAATCTAAGGGATGCTCCCTTTATATCTAATTTCCTTCTTTGATCTGCTGCTTTCAGGATCTCTATCTATGGTGTTTGTCATTCTGATTAGGATATGTCTTAGAGTCTTTATATTAGGGTCTATTTTAACTGGTATCCTTCAGGCTTCTTGGATCTGGATATCTGCATTCTCCAGCTCTGGGAACTTTTCAGCAATGATATGTTGTTTTTTCTTTTTGTATTTTCATTTTTTAAAAAATTTTTTATTTTTACAATTACAAAGATATACAATTAAAAAGTTCATATTTGGGTTTTGGTCATAAAGTGTTCCAGCACCCATCCCGCCACCAGTGCCCATCTCCCACCACCAACGCCCCGGTTCCCTCCCCCTCCCCAGCCCTCCTCCATGGCAGGTTCTTTATTTATTTCACTTTCTCTCTCTCTTTTCCTTCCCCTCCAGACTATGGATTTCAGAACATACATTAAAGGGTTGTCATGTGAATCTTTTTGCCTCTATTTAATGCTCAGTTCTAGGTTGGCATTAGTACCCTCGACAATTGTTAGCACACTGTTCCATATTCTGTCTTACCTAGCCTCTGACTCCCACATGTTTGTGATAATTTCCACCTTTGACAAGACCTCCTGATATATGTTTTACTTGACCTTGGATATTGGTATCATAATATGTACATATATATTTATGTTATGCAGATAAATGCAGTCATTTTGTATCTGTCTCTTTCTGGCTAATTTAGCTCAACATAATCTTCTCCAAGTCCATCATTTATAGGTAAATTTTATTACTTCATTTTTCCTAATAGCTGCATAGTATTTCATAGTGTAGATGTACCAAAGCTTTTTATCCAGTCATCAATTTTTGGGTACTCTGGTTGCTTCCAGATTCTGGCTATTGTGAATAATGCTGCTATGAACATAAAAGTAGGGATGGTGTTTCCGCTGTATTTTTGGTTTCCCAGAGTAGATTCCCAGGAGTGGTATGGCTGGGTCAAATGGGAGTTCAATTTCTAGTCTTTGGAGGAAAGTTCATATTGTTTTCCAGAAAGGCTGTACCAGCCAGCATTCCCACCAACCATGGATGACTGTCCCCTTTTCCCCACATCCACGCCGGCACTTGTTGTTCTTGCTCTTTTGAATATGTGCCAGTCTCTGTGGTGTAAAGTGGTATCTCATTGTTGTTTTGATTTGCATCTCTCTGATGATTAGTAATGATGAGCATTTTTTCATATGTTTTTGGCCATTCAAATTTTTTTAGTTTCATGTAGTCCCATATGTTTATCTTTTCTTCTAGTTGCTTTGCTAGTGATGTTTCACCTTTGAAGATGCATTTAGCTTCAATGTCGTGGAGGGTTTTTCATATATTTTCTTCAATGTACTTTATGGATTCAAGTCTGATATTGATATCTTTAATCCATTTTGATCTGTTTTTGTGCATGGTGTTAGACACAGGTCCAAGCAATGATATGTTTAACTGTTTCTATCTTATTGGGGTTGCCTTCCTGTCCCTCTGGGATGTCAATTATTCATATGCTTTTCCTCTTGAATTCATACCATATTTTTATTGACCTTGAGCTACTTTAACATCTTTTGGTTTTGCATTGAGGTTTTCTGCAGTTTATTTTCAATTTCACCAATTCTGTCTTCCACTGTTTTTGCTCTACTGTTGTGGGCCCCCACTGAGTTTTTAATTCTATCTACTGAATTATTTATTAATGACATTTCTGTTTGATGTATTTTTCTTGTTTCTTCTCTTATAGCCTCCTGTATTTATGGATGTCCATTCCACTGTTTCTTTGAACTCATTAGACATCCTCACCATTTCATCTCTGCATTCTTTAACAGAGAGATTATGTATTTGGGTATTCCTTGTTGAGGTTTCATTCACTCCTGTGTTGGGGTTCTGTGCTGTTTCCCCAATGATGCTTAAGTTAATCTGGAGGTGAATCCTTTCATTGCACTTCAGTGTTGGCCAACCCTCACACTCATACCCACACTGCCAGGGAAGACTCTGGAGAAGTTCAGTGGGAGTTGTTTTCTCTTTACTCTTCAAGGACATTACCTTCCTCTTTGATACTCCCATGTAATTTATGTGGGGCCTCTTACACTGATTCAGATAATGTGTTATTTGGCCTGAACTTACTGTTACTTTTAGATTTGGGTTGTATTGACTCTTGTGCTCACCACTATTGTTTGTGTTTTGGTGGGTATATTGATTAGAGTAGAGGCTAATGGACTATTGGCCTATTGTTACTGAGACCATGATGTAGATCCAACAGGATATGGAAGGGGAGATTCACCAGAGGCTGCATGAGCAGCCATCACTTAGAAAGCCATGACCAAAGCCGCTCGTCTACAGGTTGTGGAAGGGCCATGCACTGCTGGAATTCTTGGAATCACAATTTACATCCCACTGCCCTGTGTGCTGACTACTACATGGGACCTTCTCCACTCTTTCTGCTAATTACTGCTGCCCCAATAATGTTAATGTATATAAAAGTTAATGCACATATAGATAGAGATTTCAAATAAAAATCCAGGAAATGGAGAGGTAATAGAGATAGTAGGGTGCTTGCCTTACACACAGCTCGCCTGGGTTTAATCCGTTGTACTCCATGTTGTCCCCAAAGTCCTACTAGGAGTGATCCCTGAGTGCAGAGCCAGTAGTAAGAATTGAGGAACACTGAATGTGACCCAACATCAAAATAAGTAATTAAATAATCTAACATTTAGAAAATTATATTTTTAAAAAATGTACATATAGAAGCATCAGTTAAAAGACACTGAAAACAGAGACATATATTAGGGGCTTTAGTTTTTTTTAAGGAGACATTAAGGAGGAAAAAGAACTAAGAAAGGTTTGTAAATCACCTCTAATATCCATCCAAATCGGTTGGTAAAAATCCTTCTATATAAATCCAGTAAGCAAATACTAATAAGATGATTATTTTTTTCCATTTCCTAAATATCAGCCAAAATGCTATGATATAGAAAAACACTAACGAAACACAAACCATTCAAAAAACAGCTAAATTCAGAACCAATTCATAAAATAGTATATTTTTAACCTTTTTCTGTGCTCTTCAGTGATGATCTTACCTAACTCTCATAAATCTGTGGTAAGTGCTCTAACACTAACCCATATCCATGCTCCCCTTTTTTAAAAAGATGGCCAATAACAAGTCATTATTTTATTGTGCAAGAAAGCTTATAAATTGGATGAGTCATGTCGGGCGCTCCCGGGGGTCCCCGACAGTGCCGGGAAGCGAGTTCCCTTCTACCTCCGAAGCCGGCGAGGAACGGATGAAAACTCAGGAATCCGATGCAGTTTTAAAAGGCTTTACTTATCACAGGTTCAGGCATACAAATCAGCAAAAGGAAAAACCTGATGCTTAGGATTCCAAGCTAGAACCCCAGCCACGTGTAGGTCAAGATGGCTACCACCACGTGTAAAAGCTTTGTGAAAGGAGAAGGAAAACTTCCAAGCAGGGCGACCGCTCACAGCGAGCAACTGCCCCCAAAAAGAAGCGCGAGAGTGAAAACCGGCTAGTTTATACCCCCTGCAACTCAGACCTTCCTCCCATTGTTATGGAAAGCAGGGAGTGTTAAATGTCCTTAGGTAATCCCTCCCTGCACCTCACCTAGGCCCTTTAGTGTGCTAATGTTTTGAGCCAAATGCAGCGGCCCTTAAAGGAGTCCTGCAACAGAGTCATATGTGAGAATTTTTAACAGCTCCTTATCAAACTAAATGGACATCGACTCTAAGAGTGATAAGACTCTTATCTAAGACTCTCTCCACTTTCAATATCATACATTGGAAGTAACTATTGTAAAAATAGAAGAAGGCCAATCAGAAAACATGCTCAGTATTATTTATATCAGCCAAAAGTAAAATGCCACTCTAATGTTCAGCAAGAATATCAGGTACAAATAAATTATGATATGTATATAAGATGGAAGCAATAATACAGTTTATTGACAATAAAACATAAATATTGGTAAACACTTTAACATGGATAAAGTTCAGATAGGGCCAAATCAAAGTAAGCAAGCAAATTGTTTATCACTTGATCACTTGATCACTTGACTTCCCGTTGATCATTGATTTGCTCGAGCAGGCACCAGCAACATCTCCATAAGTCTAGTTGCTAACAAGTGTAGCCCAAGGGCATCTGCTTGCTTCAGGAACATAAAGAGCCTCAAACCATTCCATCAGGTCATGGGAATGAGGTCTATATTTGTTACTGGTATTTGGCATTCAAATATGACATGGGTAGCTTGCCAGGCTCTATTATTGCTTATCATATAATCCTATTAACATAAAGTTAAAATTTAAAGGGAAAAATTACTCAAAGGTGACAGATACCATAAAATAGGTTGACTATATGGATATTGCTTGAGGGGGTATAAAGGGAAGACTCCTGGATGGTCTTTGCTGTTTCCAGGTTAAAAGTTGAATAAAGATTCCATCAATTTTAGATGCACAAACACAACACAACCTTTTGCCACTTCAGCAGACTCAAACCCACACCTCAGTCCCTCTGCTTTCTCATTAACCATATAGGAGCGGTTAACCTCCCATGATATGCCTGAGGTCTTTGGGGAACTGAAAATGGATTCTCCTCCCTTCTGATTAGGTCTTGGAAGTCTCCTTGACTGTCCTTCACTATCTCATCAGGACAACCTCCATGTCTCAGATCCTCTGCTTTTAATTCAGACTTCCAAGCCAACATTCACTTCTCATGCTTATAATTCCATTTGCCTTCCTGAACTGCAGACACACAGCATCTATACTCATCACACTTTGCACTGAACACGATTACACTTTCTGTCATTGGGTTAAGGCCAGCAGTGATGTAAAATGGCAACACCAGTCCTAAACTCTAGAGATTACCAGTGGGTCTGACGAGTGATTTACCGTCAGCAGATCAGGCAAACAGAAAACACAACTGAAAAATATGTAGTAATCTACCAAGCTCTATGAGTGAAAATAATACTCTTAAAGGCCCTACCAGTTCTAAGTATTTCAGGTTTGACATTGGAGTTGATATTTCCCCACTGTAGGGAGCCTGGGCTGTTTCAAATGTACCCTTTCCAGTGCTAATTTGGTCACATGCCCTACATTTTGGATACAGTCTTCCGTCTCCTACCTAGGAGTTAGCTTTCAAAACCTTGGGTTTTATATTGTAGGTGAAATTTGCTTTTCTCTTTCCTTTATGCCCTTTGCATATTCTTATGTTAGAACAATGTCCTTTTTGTATAGACACAGGAGGACATTAAGGCTATGTATTTGTAATATAGGAGTCAATTAACTCTGAAATATTTTATCTAGGGCATCAATCATATTTAATGACTTCGGCTGCCTTTAGATTGATCTTAGTTCCTTATACCCCAAAAGAAGGGTTCAAGTGCAGGACTTGGATGGACCTAGGGCAAGCTGTGAGTAAGCTACCATGGTCTTGTGATGGGACAGACTAAGCACCATAAAAAGTATAGTAAGATAAGAGCATAGTAAAGGAACAAACTTTTACTGATTCAAAAATAAGCAACTCATTTATGACCCTGTTTTGGTTAAGGAAAACTAATCTGGCCATAGGATTGTAGTTTGGAATATATAGTGAGATGTCCCAAGGAAAACCACCTCTTACCATGAGTCCAGAGAGACCATTTAAGCATATTCCAGGATGTAGAAAAAAGTCTATATCTCTTACTGTGTTTATACAAAATGAACAGAAATATTATTAATAAGTAATATAACATCACTGTTTATCAGCAAAGGAAAGGAGAAAATAACATGCCCTTGGCTGGAATTCTCCCTTTGTCCTGGGCAGATCTATAATCCAAGGGCAAAATTCTATCCCTAGGGGAGGTCACCTGGTAGACTATCCCCTGAAGGGGATTTTTCCTCCCTGCTCATTTCTTTAGGATTAAAATTCTGTCACTTCTCTGTAACCCCTAACTTCACCATGCCTCTATAGCTAGCAGACTTGACATGAATTAAAGGGGCTACTGATTACCAACAAACCTGTAGTTCTGTGTTGAGGCTGTGCACAATCAGGGCTCTCCAGGGTTCCCAGCAGTTTTAGGGTCTGTTGGGCTCCTTGGTCACATTTGGGGTCAACAAATGTTTCTCTGGCTAATGGACACAGAAGCATGACCACCAGTTCTTAGAAAGGCTATGGTTTTAATTTTCCATAAATCAACAGACCGAGCAAGTGAGTGAGAGAGGGAGCTGAGCTAGGCTGAGCAGGATAGACTTGACAGGGCAGAGCAGACAGAGCAGACCAGAGCCAAGCAGAACAGAGGCCTAAAGAAGGCACTGGTGGAGGGCGGGGTGCTGGAACACTGTGTGACCAAAATCTCCAACGTGAACAATGTTGTAATTGTATATCTCATGGTGATATAATAAAACGTTTTTTAAAAAAAAGATATACATGACAACCCTTTAATGTATGTTCTGTAGTCCTTAGTCTGGAAGGGAAGGAAAAGAGAAAGAGAGAGAAAGAGAAAGAAATAAAGAACCTGCCATGGTGGCTGCCTGGGGAGGGGAGGGATACCGGGTAGTTGGTGGTGGGAGATGGACACTGGTGTAGGGATGGGTGCTGGAACACTGTATGACCAAAACCCAAATATGAACTTTTTTAATTGTATATCTTTGTAATTGTATATCTCACAGAGGTATAATAAAATACTTTAAAAAAAAGTAGTAGAGTTTATATAGTTTACAAGGGTAGGGGCAAGACTTTAAACAACTGGGGAAAAGGTAAAAGGTTTTCTTACCTTGAAAACAAGGGATATGAGAAAGGCCTCTTCTCACCAAGTGCAAAACCCACCAGGGGGCTCCACCACAGCTCTCTGGGGCCAGCATGGAATGTTGAGATGTTGTTTTCTCTCATGTTGGGCTAATTAATGAACGATAATTTTAGTGATATTATTAATTTTTTAATAGACATGGTAAGAGAGACAGACATTTGTCTATATTCTGGATAGATCTTCCTGGGGAGATTGCACAATATAGCCCATACTGCATTCCTCTCACTAGAATGACCACTCCAATTCCTTCAGAGTCCTATTGATTTCTTTAGGTAAACACAGAGCTTGTGCTGTGACTCTGCTCCTCTAGCTTTGGGACAGAACAAAGCCTGCTTCAAGGTCTTGCAGTCAGGAGCAGGACACTCAGCTTTCCCATGTTGAAGACAGGGTGGTTTATCTTCCTGGTTCCATCCAGTCCCACAGTGCTACCTTCCCTTTTTGGGGTGTAAGGAATTAGAATCAATCTAAGGAAACTGAGGCATTTGGTTAAGAATTATGGTGCATGTCCCAGAGTAACTAATTTGTCTTAATTGTCTTCCCTTGTCTATACAAAAGGACATAGATCCAATACAAGAGCATGCAAAGGGCATTAGGCAAAGAGAAAAGCACCATCCCAGTAAGCCACCTGGCCAGGAATTTTAACACCCATGGAGTAGGAGACAGAGGTCTGCAATCAAATAGGAACATAACATTCCTGTTTCTTTGTCCATCTGGTGGGGATGGTCATTGCCCCCCCAATACACCAGGGAACTCCTCTGAACCCTAACAAGAGTTAACCAGCTCTGTAACCACTCAGATAATGTTAGAGTCACCATATTAAGAATATTTAAGTAGTGCAAAGAAACAATAGCACAAGTAGTCAGGGAAGCATAAGTCTGAGAGCAGAAATGAGAAAATTATAATCGGAAGTGACAGAAATGAAGAGTACAGTAGTTGATATAAAAATTCAATAGAAGGTCTTAGTGGCAGTATAACAATATCTCAAAAAAATAGATAAACTCCCACATGAGTTACAGGAAATCTCTAGAAAAAAAAGGTGGGAAAAGTTCTGAATGCTCATCATCACTAATCATCAGAGAGATGCAAATCAAAACAACAATGAGATACCACTTTACACCACAGAGACTGGCACATATTCAAAAGAGCAAGAACAAGTGCTGGCGTGGATGTAGGGAAAAGGGGACACTCATCCATTGTTGGTGGGAATGCCGGCTGGTACAGCCTTTCTGGAAAACAATATGAACTTTCCTCCAAAGACTAGAAATTGAACTCCCATTTGACCCAGCCATACCACTCCTGGGAATCTACTCTGGGAAACCAAAAATACGCAGCGGAAACACCATCCCTACTTTTATGTTCATAGCAGCATTATTCACAATAGCCAGAATCTGGAAGCAACCAGAGTGCCCGAAAATCGATGACTGGATAAAGAAGCTTTGGTACATCTACACAATGGAATACTATGCACCTGTTAGGAAAAATGAAGTTATAAAATTTGCCTATCAATGGATGGACATGGAGAAGATAATGTTGAGCGAAATTAGCCAGAAGGAGAGAGACAGATACAGAATGACTGCATTTATTTGCATGGCATAAATATATATGTACCTATTATGATACCAATATCCAAGGTCAAGTGAAATATATATCAGGAGGTCTTGTCAAAGGTGGAAATTATCACAAACGTGTGGGAGTCAGAGGTTAGGTAAGATGAAAATGAAACAGGGTGCTAATAATTGTCGAGGGTACTAATGCCAACCTAGAACTGAGCATTAAATAGAGGCAAAAGGATACACATGACAACCTTTTAATGTATGTTCTGTAATTCATAGTCTGGAAGGGAAGGAAAAGAGAAAGAGAGAGAAAAGGGAAAGAAATAAAGAACCTGCCATGGAGGTGGGCTGGGGAAGGGGAGGGAACCGGGGATGTTGGTGGTGGGAGATGGGCACTGGTGGAGGGACGAGTGCTGGAACACTGTATGACCAAAACCCAAACATGAACTTTTTAATTGTATATCTTTTTATTTGTATATCTCACGGTGGTATAATACAATACTTAAAAAAATAAAAATAAAAAATATATATAATAATAAAAAAGAGAAAAAAAAAGTAAAAAAAAATAAAAATTCAATAGAAGGTCTTAGTGGCAGTATAACAATATCTCAAAAAAATAGGTAAACTCGCACATGAGTTACAGGAAATCTCTAGAAAAAAAAAGGTGGGAAAAATTCTGAAAAGAAATAAATAGCTCACCAGAGAATCATGGGGGGAGTACAGAAGGAACAATATAAGGATCGCTAGAGTTCCGATAGGGTGAATCCAGTGAAGAATCACTACTTATCCAATTATTAGGCAAGAATTTCAAAGAACTGAGGTTTGCAGACACCCAGATCCAATAGGCCTTTAAAGGGTTCTAGCAAAAAATAGACCCAAATAGAAAACTTTCAAGATATATTGAGAATGACAAAAGTCAAAGTTGAAAAATAGAATTGGAAAGAAGCAAGATCAAAAAGGAATTTACAAAGGAATGTCTGTAAGATTCATAAAATAGCTATCAAATGAGAATTGTGAGGCAGAAGAGAATGGTGAAATACAGCTTTAAAAAAAACTCAGTGAAATGAACACAGCAATAAAATGTTTGATTGTCATTCAGATTTGAAGAACTGATACAGAGCTTGATGGAAAAACAATAGTTTAAGTAACTCTAGACTGGAAACCAGTTTTGCAAGAAACATTAAAGGACCTATAAAAGATAAGATAAACTTCTCAGCACTTTGCCATTGGGTACAGTATCCCCTCAGGGTGCTGATGATTGCTCTCTACTTTCTTAAGAAAGATTCAGTTAATTCTAATACTAGTAAATAAATAATCTAATAATCTGCTAATGATTTTTATGCTTTTCAATAAATTGATGTTTTTATATTGAATGTTCTTTGTATGTTAAAGTTATTTTGTATCTATAGAGATTTTATTAAAGTATTGTACTTATTAATACAAATATTTATGGATTCATTATCTATAATATATATTTACTAACATAAAGTCAACATTTCATTTTAGAATAAAACACACTTCTAGACTTATATAGGCCTATTCAGATTTTCCATTAAATTTTTAAAAAGTCTCTTCTCCTTATTCTTACTCATTGATATCTGCAGGAATTATCTGTTTCATGTAAATTTGAAAAAAATTTTAGCAAAAAGTTTTCATACTATTAGTTTCTAAAATGTATACTGTAAAAGAGAAATATATATATATATACCTATTTAAAATTTTCAATCTACTTGTTCATTTTCATATTTTATTTTAGAAAAATAGCTATCTTTTATTTTAAAAAATTTATTATATTCATTCTGTGTGTCACAACACAAATAGACATATTTAAAGTATATACATATATATATATCTCATGTGGGATATAAAGTAACTTAGTAAGGGAACAATAAATGACCTCCCCAGTATTAACAAATATGTCTCTCTTTGGTGGGATACAAAGAAACATAGTAAGGAAACAACAAAATGACTAAAGGCATTAATAGTGGAGAGTGAGCTTACCCGTGGGAGGGAGTTGAATGGAGGGACCCTTTGGCACACTGGTGGAGGACAGCAGGAACTCTGGTGATCAGTGTTGAACAATGCATGCATAAAAAGTATATGTAATAGAACACTGAATGATGTACTTTAATAAAAGAGGTAAAGTAAATAATAAAATGGATTAAAATAAAAGTATAAGCTTGTGGCCAGAAGTATATACTTCACATTTTTTTTCAATAAATATCCTTAAGTGGGGAGAAAGGGAATCTCCTTCACTGTAGTGGGAATGTCAACTGGTCCAGCCTTTTTGGAGAACGTTATGGGCATTCCTCAAAAAAGCTATAAATTGAGTTCTCATATGACCCAGCAATACCTTCGGGCTTAATAAACACAACAGAAACACAATCTGCACTTCTGTAATATTCACAATAGGCAGAATCTGGAAACAACCCGCATGCCCAAGAAAAGAAGACTGCTTAAAAAGAACCTATGGTAGAGCTACATAAAGGAATATTATGCAGCTGTTGGGATGGATGAAGTTATAAAATTTTCTTTTAAATGGATGGAGTATCATGCTGAGTGAAATGAGTCAGAAGGAGAGGGACAGATAAAAGAATGATTGCACGCATTTGTTGGATGTAAAAAACAATATGAAACCAAGATCCAAGGACAGCGGAAACAAGTACCAGGAGGTTTGGCCCACACTTGGAAGCCTGCTCAACCTCTTGATGAAAAGGCATTTCTCCCTTCCATTTCCACTAATACAGAGTTGGACTCCATACTAGTATAATAATGGTATACTTGTATAATTTCACTATCACTATCTTCCCGTTCATCATCGATTTGCTCTAGCGGGCCCCAGTAACATCTCCATATGTCCTGTCTCATTCTAGTAGAGCCCAAGGGCATCTGCTTGCTCCAGGAACATAAAGAGCCTCAATCCATTCCGGAATGAGGTATAATTTGGAAATATAAAATAAAATACAAGCTTATGTAAAATTATAAATAGAGAAGTCATTCATATAGAGAAATAAGCTCAGGTACAAATATGTTGATTTGACAAGACACCCACAGCTGTATCCTTAATGTTTTGTTGTCTGTGCCCACCCTGTCCTCTAGGCAAGAAATCACGGAAATCTCAGTACAACACAGCTTACATTATTTTGCAGCTAGCATTCTTGTTTCTTCTCTCCTATACATTTTTTTCCCCTACATCCCACTATCACCCCGGCATTCACATATTTCTAATTCAACATTCTGGCAAAAGTAGTAATTCACTTTTTTTTTAATAATTCCCTTTGTGATTTGTCTGTAAAATCAGAATCTCTAAATCCCTTAACACCAAAATCTCCTAATGATGGCCAGTGTAACCAGGGAATTTCATTGAGCTTATTTATCTTCTTAGATCTATACTGTTTAGAATAAATATATAGTGTCAGTGTGGCAAGTGTCTGTGATTGTAGACCTAAGAATTTATGCGCTCACAACCGAAGGTATGAAGTTTGACCTAAAGTTTATTATACTGAAAACCTTTCTTCATGCTTTTGTCACCAGGACCCACTTTCAAGGTCAATATTTAACAGTAATTGCTATTTTTCAGTAATACATAATGCTGTGCATATATCTAGCATATAAGTTGCAAAGCTCATTTAAAGTTTAGGAATATATGGTAAGTAAAAAGTTTTTGGGATTTATTAGGAAGAAAATTACTTTATATTTTCCATGATCATATATATTAACAGTGTTTATCATTTTTGCAACAATAAATAAAGTAAAATGGGAAACAGTAAGTAGCAAAATCAATTATTGTTAAAAATTTGTTTGAGGTTTTTGTTTTGTTTTTGTTGTGTTGTGTTGGAGTGATACCTGGCAGTACTCAGAGTTTACTACAGACTTTAAACTCAGGGATCACTTCTGAGGTGCTTGGAGGACCATATAGGGTGCTGGGATCAACAGGAGTCAAACTGTGCAAAGTAAACTCCTTACCTGCTGTGCTATTGCCATCCCCTAACTGGAGGTTTTGGTATTAAAACTAGACAATAACTATTACTATCAAAACAAATCACCTGGCTTATACTTAGTAAAGTTTAGTAACTAAAAATTAGTAACTACTAAGGTATAGACAGAAAGAAAAATCTAAATATTAAAAATTTTCATATACAACAATTACCAGAAGACCTGCATATATGAGCAATCAGAAATTGATGGGATGTTTATATATTTATCATAAGAATAATGAACTTTGAAACCCTGAATAAATTAAAAGAAAAAAATTTCAAAGTCACTATAAACTTTTTGTCTTTTACTTTCAAATTCACTATAAACATTTCGCCTTTTATTTTTTTTACTTAACATATGTAATTTAAAATATATCATATTATTAAATACCTTGTGTTTAATCATTGCTAAACAGATTAAATACATTTTAACATAAATTTTAAAATACATTTTATGTACATCTTTTTAGTATGTAATTTTCTCAGGTTAGTGAAAACTTTTACAAATATTTTAATAAAATATTTAAATTTGGGGACCTTTTCTTCATATCATTTCTTGAGATCTTTAATTAATAGAGGGCATAAATTAATATAAAATTGATATAATTAATTTCCCTAAAGTACATAAATTTAGTGACTTACTTAGTTTAAAGCTAATTTTATTTTTGAAATATTTGGTTTTGGTTGAACTTTCAATTCATAGACTTAGAGGAAATACATTGTGATAGGAGAAAAAAATTCTTCTGTATCTATACCTTAATTCTCTGGTTATTATAACTTAAATTTTTTGTTTTTGAGCCACACTCAGCAGTGCTCAAGGCTTAATTCTGGCTCTGCACTCCAGAATTGCTCCTGGTTAGACTGGGGAACCATATCAAACCTGGGTCACCTGCATGCAAGAAAAATGCCCTATACTCCAGCCTTTAAAATTTAAATTTTACATTTTCTTTTTGAAATACCATATGTTGTAGAACTGAGTTATAGAATTGTAGCTAATAAGCCTACACAATTCTAAATGATCTATTTTCCACTTAGTTTCATGCAGTAGAACCTCCTAGCTATTGTTCAAATAAAGAGATAAAATACACAAATATAAACACACTTCCTGAATCACTAGACAGTATTCTAAGAAAATTTAATTTTTTATCCAGCATGATAAGATCATCAAAAATTGGTTTATGTTTGAATACACAAATAGTCATATGAATACATGAATAACTATTGTATGATTATACAATTTAGATCATTAAAGACCTAACTGTGTCTGTACGTCCACAGCTTTGACTTAGAATAACAAACATGTCATAGACAAAATAAGTCAGACAGGCATTTAGGAAGCACAAGTATGGGTGAACAAAGTAGTAATAAGCCAAAGTGGAATGGATTCTTTCCTCTATTTGCCCATAAGTGCTATCCTGATGAAAAGAGGCATAGTGTTATTATAGCAGCAAACCATCATAGTGACTGTTATTAATAAAATATATTGGCGTTAATGTATTTTATTAATCAGCAAAATGTTACATGTCTTGAGGCAGACTATATTAAAAAGGAAAAAAATAAAGACTGGTATAAGAGAGATGTGGCCAATAGAAGTTTAAAATCCACCTACTTATTTTATGCCCTCCTTTTCACCCTTACCATCACTACCCTCTCCCACCACACACACATACACACACATTCTCCTGTCTTCTCTGTCTGTCTCTGTCTCTGTCTCTGTCTCTGTCTCTCTCTGTCTCTCTGTCTCCTCTCTCTCTCTCTCTCCCTGTCTCTCTGTCTCTGTCGCTCCCTCCCTCCTCTTCAAATATTGGTGACCTTAATCCTTTTCTCAAGGTTTGGGCTTATTAGAGAATCGACTAGGATGAATCCTAGATAAAAGAACTATGTTTTGAAATTAGAAGATTCTTGCTTCTTGCATTTTGGAAAATATCTCATTAATTTCCCTTTACTAATGCCTCTTATTTAATTTTTTTTCAGTCTAGGTGGAGCAGGTCAAATGGCTGAAAACCAAACAGAAGTGAGAGAATTTGTCCTGGCAGGCTTTTCACAGACAGCATCTATTGAGGCAGGGCTATTTGCTTTATTCCTTTTCTTCTATGTGTCCACTTGGGTGGGCAATGTTCTCATCATGGTCACTGTGGCCTCAGATAACCATCTGAATTCATCCCCCATGTATTTCCTTCTTGGAAACCTCTCTTTCCTGGATCTATGTTATTCAACAGTAACTACTCCAAAGCTCCTGGCTGACTTTCTCAATAATGCAAAGCTCATTTCCTATGACCAATGCATAGTGCAGCTTTTCTTCCTGCACTTTGTAGGGGCAGCTGAGATGTTCCTGCTCACAATAATGGCTTATGATCGCTACGTTGCTATTTGTCGCCCGCTACACTATACAACAATCATGAGCCGGGATTATGTTGTGTGTTGGTAGCTGCTTCTTGGATGGGAGGTTTTGTGCATTCTACTGTTCAGACGATCCTGACGATCCGTCTGCCATTCTGTGGACCAAACCATGTGGACAACTTCTTTTGTGATGTTCCTCCTGTCATCAAACTTGCCTGTGCAGACACATTTGTCATTGAATTATTAATGGTATCTAACAGTGGGCTGATCTCTACCACCTCTTTTGTGGTGCTAGTTTCTTCCTACACTACTATTCTGATCAAAATTCGCTCCAAGGAAGGGAGAAGAAAGGCACTCTCCACTTGTGGATCACACCTGATGGTGGTAACATTATTTTTTGGACCCTGTATTTTCATCTATGCTCGTCCCTTCTCCTCTTTTTCCGTGGATAAAATGGTGTCTGTGCTCTACAATGTTATCACCCCCATGTTGAACCCTCTTATCTATACGCTTGAACAAAGAGGTCAAGTCAGCCATGCGGAAGCTATGGAATAGGACTGGACTTACTAGGAAAGAGCAGAGGACGTAAATTGAAGTGAGTCATTGAGAAAAGGGAATTGAAGATTAAGTCAGTTACTTTTTATGAAATGGTCTAATAATGCTAGAATAATTGATTTTATTCCACTCGGTGATTATATTCTTTATAATATTTTATGGTTTTATAATGATTTTACTCAGAAAGATTCCTTTTATGCGATCTCTGCTATGTTTTCTCTTCTCTGTAACAGGCTTCCCTGTTTTTGTAATTAATTTGTTTTCTTTCATTATACATATATATGTCATCTGATCAAATTATATTCAATATATTAGTTCGTATCATATTGTAACATAGTGACCGAGTTACACTTTTGAAAACTCAGTGCTGTTTTAATACTACAGGTTTTATTTTCTGTTCAATTTTCTTATTCTAACTAAATTTCTATAATAAATTAAATATGGAATCTGTAATTTTATATATGCATAATTTGCTTTTAAGGATATTTAAATGGCTAACGATGAAATTAATGGCAATAATTCAGATTGATATTGTCATATGAAAATGAATGTCATGCATCAGTTTTATCACATCACCAGAAAGTTATCACATAGAAGTTAAAAGAGAAATGAAATCGCCTAATGGTATGGGCTCAGATGCCCCTCTTTAAATTACAAGCCAACTGAATGTAGACAAACTGAAACATTTACTGTGTGATTTCCTTATCTGCAACATTGACTGAACGACATCTCTCTGTACCCTAAATATGACAGTATTGTCTGGGCTCTTGGTTATAACAAGGCTTCCAAATTCTTTTTTAATGACAGAAAGCATAGGTAGTGAAATTCTAAATTGATGGTTTCTTGAATGAGACAGAATTCAGAAGAACTCTAATTAGATTTTGAATTAGAGACTGTAAGATCTGAGGACCAGGGATGTGTCTCAAGAGAAAGAGCACTTGCCTAGCCTGAGGCACCAAATGATATCAACTGTTGCAGGACTCCTAAGGGCCGCTGCATCTGCTCTGGATTGCCTCCTGCAAATCACTTTGTAGATAAGGGGGTAGTCTAAATGTGGCAGTTTATCTGACCATGTATGCTGTACTAGCTGGTATAAATATTCTCCGATGCTACCACAATCATCGTGGGACTAGCTAAATCTTACCAGCATATTAGCCTGGCACGCAGGACCCCTGGGTAATTAGACCAGAGAGAAATGCTGTTTGCTTCCAAGCAAACAAGCATGGCTCCCTGATATACTCAAAGGCAACTAAAATACAAAACTACAATGAAGTAGAAGAGACTTGTGAAGGCTTGGAGAAATATTTAACTGGCATAAGTATTAGTCTTTGGTACAGAGACATGCCATCTCAGAAACCCCTTCTCTACCCTATAAAGGCATTTCCAGGCAGATCTTGGCTGAAAACATTAGCATACTAAAGGGCCTAGGTGAGGATTAACTAAGGGCATTTGACCCTCCCTGCTTTCCATAACAGTGGGAGGAAGGTCTGAGTTGCAGGGGTATAAACTAGCCGGTTTCCTCTCTCGACGCTTTTTTTGGGCTCTCTGTGAGCGCTCACCCTTTTGGAAGTCTTGTCTTCTCCTTTTACAAAGCCTTTACACGTGGTGGCCGCCATCTTAGCCTACACATGGCTGGGGTTCTAGCCTGGAATCCTAAGCACCGGCCTTTTCCTTTTGCTGATTTGTATGCCTGAACCTGTGATAAGTAAAGCCTTTTAAAACTGCATTGGATTCCTGAGTTCTCATCCATTTCTCGCCGGCCGGAGGTAGAAGGGAACTTCGCTTCCCGGCACTGTCAGGGACCCGGTGGCGTGCCCCAACAATCAACTACCTCAATACTGCTGAGTTTGTCCCCTAAACAATTAGTAGATTGTAAAATTATTTTTTCACCGTTGCATTTTTAAATGATTTATAAAAATTCATTTAGAAATAGATGTAAAATCATAAGCATATTCATAGCATTTTCTGTGTATTGGTAATAGTTAAAATACTCTTATCATTATCGTACAAAATGACATTGATATTTGACATTAACATTTGTTCTCCCTGACATTTCCTCATTGACATTTGTTTTCCTTGGAAGTTAGTTTTGTAAGGGTTGGCCACCCGATGGGGTGACTGATGGGAGCCTTGGAACGCCGCACCTACCAAGGAAAACTCTGAGAGATCAAGTCCTATGCAAAAGCAAGGGTTTTATTAATAAGCGAGTATACTCGGGCTCATTGCGTGACCCCAAACGGTCAGTGGCTAAGAGCCCCGAGCCCTTCCAGGGACGATCTTTTAAGGAATAATTCCTGCGCTACAGAAAAGCCCGTGCATAACTATCCAATAGGTTTAAAATACTACATAAAGGTCTGCGGCGCCAGGCAGCCAATCACTCTGCACCAGGTAACCATCACCCACCAATCTGAGTGTGCCTAATACTTCTTTCCATATTTGGCACGGCATGGGCCCAGTCAGGTATCATACCAAATACAGAGGGGGACATCAGACGCAACCTCTTGGGAATGTTTGCCTTATAGCCCTCCCCTGGAATTATTTGCTTACGGCCCTTCCTGCTGTGCTCTTATCAAGCCATCATTTTATCAATTATCGGTTGAGCCATCATTTTATTAGTTACCTCTGGCATTTTACCAGCTACCTCTGGTTCCTGTCTTTGTGTTCTGTGGGTGAGGGGCCATCCTTTCAGTTTGACTAAATATAGACTTGTTAGAGCTTACTAAGATTTTATAATCACAGAAAAGAACAAATCACCTACAAACGTAAGATTTGATACATAAATGACAGAAACATAAAGTAAAATGGGTTATAAATTGTATCCATATATATTATAACTTTCTTATTTAGCGTATTATAGCAACAGCCTTAACAATTAATGTGTATTGTATGGAAGTCAAGAGGATTAAATTAAAAACTGAGGTGTTTATTTTATGAATTTTATATTTTGAGACTTAAGCAACTATTTAAAGCATAATTCTTAGATATCAAAACACTTATGGATATTCAACTGTTAGTGCCAGCAAATTCAGATTTCTCAATTCCAAACAGATGATAAAGAAATCCAGTTCAGAATAAGGAGATATTTAAATCATGTTAATCACGTGGCTTTATTTATAGAGTTGACTTTGGAATAAATTAGTCTTTACTAAAATTCCCAATCAGTATTAACAGCAAAGAAAGTAACTTTAGGTCAAAATACAATAGAATTGAGACAATTAATCATAAAAAATGAATCTGTTTATTTTTCACTAGAGATCAATATATCATTTATTGCTTTAAAAGCATTCCTAACAGATCATTGGTATATAAAATATTTAGAAACTTAAAAATATTCTAAAATTTGAGAATATAAAAATATATAACATAAACGTTTCATTACTTATGTGTCTTTTTTTCCCAAAAATCAAACAAAAAATAGATTGAAATAAAAATAAATGGTTAAAATGATAACTTTTATGATATGTGTATTTTAGCACATTTTTTGTTGTGGGTGTTTTATTTACTTCACGGTATCACTGTCTTCCTGTTCATTATCGATTTGCTCGAGCAGGCACCAGTAACATCTCCATATCTCCTGTCTCATGCTAGTAGAGTCCAAGGGCATCTGCTTGCTCCAGGAACATAAAGAGCCTCAAACCATTCCATCAGGTCATCGGAATGAGGTCTATAATTGTTACTGGTATTTGGCATATCAAATACAACACGGAAGGCTTGCCAGGCTCTGCCTTGCAGGTGGTATACTCTTGTATTCACCTCTAAATCCAGCATTTATTGATGAACGGTGCGGCCACAAGTGGCCAGACGAGCTGGGCTGTAATTGGCTCTTCTGCTGGGTGGAGTTTTGACCAGAGGGAAGTCCAGATGTGGAAAATGGCTGCCCTCCTGGAGTGGAGCGTCATCTGGCTTGTTGCGAGGCTCTGCTGGGGTGGCAGGCAAAGGCTAGAACCCGCCATGCCTCCCGGGTGCCTCTTGAGTGGCTGGGCACAGGGAGAGCCGGTAGCAGCTCTACCCCCATAATTTTTTTTTATTATACCATCATGAGTCAAAAACAGTAAAAATAATGGACCTTATTCCCAACAAACGGAGACGTTACTGGTGCTTGCTCGCGCAATTCGATGAACAACGGGAAGACAAGTGATACAAGTGATACTATCATGTGTTCAGGAGCCACTGGGGTCTCCAAAATACCAGGAAATGAGTTTCCTTCCACCTCCAAAGCTGGCAGGAAATGGATGAAAACTCAGGAATTCTGCACAGTTTTAAAAGACTTTACTATCACAGATTCTGATGTACAATGCAAGAACAGGAAAAGCTTGGGACTCTGTGTTCCCAGCTGGAATCCGGCCACATTTAGGCCAAAATGGCTGCCACCACATGTTGAAATCCAACAGAGAATGGAGAGGACGGAGAGAGAAAAACACCGAGGGAAGTCAAAAAGGCAAAAAGGGCCTTCTCTCTTCTCCTATCTTATTTTATGGATAGAAATCCACCAAAACTTCCCAGTCAGGCCCATTGTGGGCTGGGCTATTTAGAGTTGAACACAGGCAAACAACTCTATTGAAATGCAGCACTTCAGGTGGGCCTTTTGACTTTGCAAGTGCCAGAGCTGATTCAAAAACCTCCCTAGCAGAGCTGGGAGGGGCTGCAAGTTAAGTGTAGCTGGAGCTTAAAGTAGGGTGTGTCACCCGAAAATCATGAGATGTACAAGTACAGAGATGTTCATGATAGGAGTTCTGTCTTCCAATGTTCCAGCACCTGGCCCTCTACCAGTTCACATTTCCAGCACCAATGTCCCCGGATTCCCTCCCCTGCCCCCACCAGCCTTCCTCTATAGCAAGCACTTTCCTCTTCTCTCTCACTCTCTCTGCCATCTAGATGTTGTGGCTTGCTGCACATACATTTAGGGGGTTATCATGCTTATCCCTTTGCCTACATTCAATGCTCAGTTTGAATCTGGCATTACCATTTTCAACTGTTAGTGGAACACTGGTGTGTATTTATATCCCACAAATTAGTCTGTATCTGTTTTTTCCTTCTGACTAAGCATGATAATCCCTATCTCTATCCATTTTAGGCAAATGTTTTTTTCCTGACACCTGCATAGTATTCTATTGTGTAGATGTATCATTTTTTTTTAAATCTAGTCTTCTTTGGGGTTGGAGTGGGTGCCCCTGCTGGAGTGTAGTGTTGGCGAACAGCTGATCAGGGGAGTCAGGAGCATCCCCCTTCTCTCTTCCCTGCCCTCTCCTCTTCCCACGCACAAGTGGGGACGTGGGGGCACCTTATCTCTGCCCTGAAGAGACCCTGGTTCGTTGCGTGCTGAGCAACGGGGGAGCCTGTGGGGCGCTGACTCGGCAAAGTTGGGCATGTGCGTGTGCACGCCAGCCTGGAGCTAGCAGGCAGCCTCCATGGTTCCCCCCCCGCCCCCCCCCCCTCCAGAGAATTCCCGAGAAGGAGGTCGCCGGCTTCGGGCCCGGGATAGACCTGTGGCGGCAGCGGGAAGGGCCACACAGGTAACTATGATGACCTGGATGCCAGAGCTACAAGCGAGAATCTAAATTTATGAACTGACATAAGAGGAAGTAGCTACCCATGACCAGAAAACACTTTTTGGATTATTATGTCATGGATTTCAAACTTCAAGCTGGAAACTTAGAAATTTGATATGCTGTACAGGAGACCAGTACCTATTCGAATATCAAGAGAAGTGAAGGATTTTAAAGATGAGACTGTAGGAATGTGTTTCATCTTACTGAAGATATTGAGAAGTGGTGTTCACCCATTCAGTCTAACTAGTCCATTAGGAGGAGATTACTGTACAGTACACAGATACACCTGGCAGAGCAGATACCAGCTTTCCCTGTTGAACCCCCTGCATTCCACGGACCCCGAGAGCGACTTCCGACATGAGTCCACCATCCCGATTGAGCTGCTGAGGAACCCAGAGAAAGCCCCACAACTTGCTGGCAGCTATCTTCACCATCCACACTCTGCAGCTAGTAAGATCTCCATCCAACAGATTAAGACAGTCTCCAGGGTGTTTGTCAGAAACCCAGCCTACAAGGACCCACCCTTCAGAGACCCACCCTTCAGAGGAGAGTATTTCAAGCCCAGGAATGCTTGAGCCACAGACGCAGATACACCCGGCAGAGCAGATACCAGTTTTCCCCATTGCACTTGCGATTTACCTCCAAATTACCATGAATATTCTACCCACCCCTCGGGAGAGCCCCACAAGGTAATGAGAGTATAGCACCCGCTGTCCAAAGCATGTTCGATATGCCAAATCAGTAACAAAAAAGTTTATTTTCCTGACTCGAAAGAGCCCTTAATACGGCAGCAGTAAGAAAGGCGAACAAGCAGTGCCTGATAAAATTTCATGGCCAACCTAGGCTGCCAAAAAGAAGAAGAACAAAAATGACTGTCTGTATTTTTAATGCAGGTGCGCTGGCATCGGAAGCATATATCGATGATCTGATGGTGCAAGCGCAAAGATCAAGTATGACATCATTGGTCTGACTGAGACTAGGAGGCATCAGTCGCATCATGCTGTATTTGACACCAGAGAAGAAGTTTTCCTTGGAACATGTGACAAACGAGGCTAAGGGTGGCGTTGGTGTCCTTGTCAACACGAACATGGCCCTCAGCATTGATTCATGTGGAACAATAAGTCTACAGCTGAATCTAAAGCAAACTATATTTATAAAAAAAAATAAACTAGTTCCAGAGGCCCCATTCACTCTCAATGGAACAAACATCTCTGAAAGCAGCAGTTATGTGTACCTAGGTCGAGGAGCAAAATGATGAATGACCTAAAACCTGAGCTGCACAGGAGGCAGAGAGCAGCATGGAATGCCTTCAAAGGCATCGAAGAAATAGCTAAAAAATCAAAGAACCTCCAGCTCGGGCACATCTCTTTGACTCCACCATTCTTCCTGCATTAACATACGCCTCAGAGGCCTGGGCCCTACAAAAGCAGGATGAGAATGCTATTCAGGTCTCCCAGAGAGGAATCAAAAGAGCTATGCTTGAATATCACGCCTCACTCAAGTGAGAGAAGGAATCTGGAGTTCCGACCTCTGTCGCTGTTCCAGAATTAGGAACGCTGTCTTGTTTGCCAAGGCATCTAAAATCAGATGGGCTAGACATGTAATGCGATTTGGAGACAACCGCTGGACTAGAACCATTACCGACTGGATCCCAGGGCATGTCAAAAGATCACGTGGCCGCCCACCTACAAGATGGTCAGACTTCCTTGTCAAGACTCTGAAGGAATGGTTTGAGGCTCTTCATATTCCTGAATCAACTAGATGCCATTGGGATACCTTGGCATGTGATAGGGTCCAAAGGAAATGTTACTGGCACCCGCTCAAGCAAATCGATGAATAAAGGGATTCAAGTGATCAAGTGATTAAAGTCTTCTGTTCTTGGGCACTCAGATTGTTTCCATATTCTGGCTATTATGAATAATGCTGTGATGAATATAGAAGTGTGCTAGGCTTGCCTCCCTGCACGGCAAGCCTAGCAAGCTGCTCGTGTTGTATTTGACATCCCAAATGCCAGTAACAATTATATTAGGTCATTCCCATGAACTAATATAATGGTTTGAGGCTCTTTATGTTCCTGTAGCAAGCCGATGCCCTTTGCTCTACTGGCATGAGACAGGACATATGGACATATTACTGGTGCCCGCTCTAGCAAATAGATGATTAACGGGAAGATCGTGATCGTGATCGTGGATCTTAGAGGCACAGTACCTCCCAAGGTCTGTTAAGACAGTTAAGGAAAGGATTCTGAACCTGGCCAAGACTATAAATAGGGGCCCTAAGAGAGCAACATGGGGAGGAGCTTCCAGACTGAGAGAGCAGTGGCCTCTGGTGCCTGGCCAACATCTAGGCCATGGGGCCTCTGGTGCCTGAGCCTGAAGGCCTGCACCATGAAGAAGAAGCTGCTCCTGATGCCTAGACCCATGGGCCAGCACCAGAGCCATAGTTCCTGGATAATGCCAAGGGCTAGCATCAAAGCTACAGGGCTACAGAACTTCAGGGCTGCTGAGTATTAGGACCACTCACAGCAGAGCAACAAGAGGAACTCAAAGAATTAGATAGGGATTCAGAGATACAAGACATAGTAGCAAAAGATGAAACAGGTAACCAAGGAAATAGGGATATAGCCAAGGAGTCCAGAGAAAAGTATCGCTGAAGAGAAAAGCCTTAGCAGAAAGGACCTAAGGAAAAGGTCCTGGAAGGAGACATCCTGGGAGAGGACAAAAAGCAGGAAGCCTTGAGAGGCTTCCTGAAGTGAGAGGCATCCAGAAGTGAGAGGCCCTGGTGAGAGGAGCCCACACAGACCCTCCAAATAGAGAGCAGCTTGCAGGAAAACCTGATGAGAGGAGCCTACACAGAAACTCCCCAAAAGAGAGAGCAGCCTATAGGAGAACCTACAGAGACAGAGATATAGGTCCAGGAGAGATTCTGGGGCCCTAATAGAAAATGAGTACTGGTGGGGACCCAGCTAGGCCCCAGCATCATCTGTCATTATGACAGATGATGATTACTAGGGTTCACCCCTCCCCCACCGCCAGCCCTAATAATGTTAAGGCTATGGAATCAAAGGGAGGTCCCTTGAGCATGGGACCTTGGGACCTCCTGACGGGAGCTGCTGGGCTCTAAACATCTAGTATTGGGGCCTGACACTTTCCTGCCATAAGGTCCTAGGGGTCAGGGCCCAGAGGTGGGTTTTATTCTTAAGGCAGTAGAGCTTCCAGATGCTCAAGAATTTACACTTTTGTGAAAGACACCTGTGCTTATCCAATGGGAGACTAGCAGGCAAATGATTTCCATCTAAGGTGTGGCAGATTGTGCCTGGTCTTCTAACCTCTGACCACAGTAATACGTAAATCAATGATTGTTACCTTGCAAATGTTACCTTGCAAATGCTAAGTCAGTGATTGTTACCTGTTCTGATAGTTCAGGATGCTATGTGATTTGTGCTTGTACCCCCTCCACCCAAAAAATTTTGTAAAAGGCTTAAACTGTGCTCCGTAAAACAGGACTGCTTTCCAGCTCCCCTCCTCCCCACCCTGTCCCCACTGTGTTGTGTTGGTGTCTTTCATTTCCTTCTTCCCAAGTCCTTCCCTCTCCTTTAGCAAGGATGAAGTCAGGCAAGGTCCAGGTCTCCCTCATTTGTGCTGGCGGGGGGTCGCTAGCCAGGGCCCCAGACAGGAGCCATAATCCCCCTCCAATACAGTTATTTTTAAGCATTAACATAAGGGAAGATAGTGTTTCTGCTGTGTTTTGGGGCCCTCAGGGAATATTCCCGGGAGTGGTATTGCTGGGTCAAATGGTAGCTCAATATCAATTTTTTTGAGGAATGTCCATACTTTTTCCCAAAAACGCTGGACCAGTTGGCATTCCACCAACAGTGAATTAGAGTCCCTTTCACCCAGCACTGGTTGTTCTTGTTCTTTTGGATGTGTGCCTGTCTATTTGGTGGGAGATGATATCTCATTGCAGTTTGATTTGCATCTCCTGATGATTAATGATGAAGAGCACTTCTTCATATACCATTTGGCCATTAAATTTCTTCTTTTTGGAGGATTCTGTTAATTTCTTCTCCCCATTTTTTTAATGGTGTTAATTTTTTCTTGTAAAATTCTACCAGTGTCTTGTATATTCTTGATATTAGCCGCTTATCAGATTGGTATTGGGTAAATATTTTTTCCCATTATGTGGTCTGACTTTGTATCTTGGTCACCATTTCTTTTGAGGTGCAGAAGGTTTCAGTTTTATATGAAGAGGCGTCAGTGGCATGGGTGTCCTTGTCAACACAAACATGGCCGTGAATATTGATTCAATTGAATGCTTAACAAACCATATCAGACAATTACACTTGAAGAGTTGTGGCCCACTGCCAGCAGTTTCTATCTTCGTTGTCTATGCACTAACATCCACATGCAAGGAAGACAAAACTGAGAAATTCTGCATGGAACTGGAGTTCTATAAGAAAGATCACGCCTTCTACAAGATCATAGTTGGTGATTTTAATGCCAAGATAGGACCTAGAAGATTGGCAGAAGAACTCCACATTGGGATCCATGGCCTAGAATGGAATGAACAGGGTGACAGACTATCTGAGTTCATCATGTCCACCAAGACCATTCATGGGAACTCACAGTTCCAGAAGGCTGAATTGAAACATTGGACATGGGAATTTATTGGTGGATAGTTCCACAATGATATTGACCACATCATCTTCAATAGAAGGTTTTGTCTGACCCATGTCGCTGTCATTCCAAAATTCCAAACAGGATCGGACCACCGTCTCCTTAGTGCAAAATTCTACTTCCTGCAACAGGGAGAAAAGGCTGCAAAGTTTAAGAAGAGAACTCTCAAAATGACCACCAATTGGAAACTCTTTTAGCACCATTGCGGCAACATGGGAAGATATAATCAACTGCTTCAGCACCTTTATGATTGTATGAAGAATGCCGAGAGACAGAGAGAGAGAAAGCCACAAAAGGACGCCTGTCTTCAAAAACTCTCAAGCTCATTCGTCAAAATGTCAAGGAATGATCCTCAGGCGACAAAATGCTAACATCCAGGCTTGCAAAGCAGTTCAGAGAAGCGATAAAGGAAGACCTCAAAGAGAGAAGAGCAGAAATACTGGAAGATGCAACAGAAGCCGGGAAAAGCATTAGCAACGCCCGCCTGTCCTTCGCCAACTCTAAGACCAAAATGACTGCCCTCCTACATCCTGATGTATCCATCACATCTTCCAGAAAGGCAATGGAGAAAATTATCCATGACTTCTACTCAGATCTCTTTGATAACCACTTCCACCTGCCCACATACCAATTTCCGCAGGATGGGTCTGTCATACCATTGTTGGTGGGAATGTCGACTGGTACAGCTTTTCTGGAAAACAATATGGACTTTTACCAAAGACTATAAATTGAATTCCCATTTGACCCAGCCATACCACTCCTGGGAATGTACCTTGGCAAGCCAAAAACACACAGCGGAAACAGCATCCCTACCTTTATATTCGAGGCAGCATTACGCACAATAGCCAGAACATGGAAACAACTAGAGTGCCCGAAAATTGATGACTGGATAAAGAAACTTTGGTACATCTACACAATATAATACTATGCAGATGTTAGGAAAACTGAAGTCATGAAATTTGCCTATAAATGGATGGAAATAGAGGAATCATGTTGAGTGACATTAGTCAGAAGGAAAATGTTAGACAAAGAATGACTGCATTTATTTGCATGACATAAATAAATAAATATATATACATATATATATATTATGATACCAAAATCCAATATACCAAATTCCACAGGATGGATATGTCATTCCCAATGTTCTCCCTTCTGAAATCCGATATGCCATTGTCGGTAAAGAAGGGGAAACAGCACCAGGCCCAGACAAAAGTCAAACCCAAACACCTGAAAAATCTGCCATCGGTACTCATCAATACACTAGCTCGGCTCTTTACACGCAACCTGTCTGAATGCAAGGTACCCTCCCAATGGAAAACCAACAGGAGAGTTCTACTGTTCAAGAAGGTAGACATTCACAACATCGGCAACTATCGCCCCATCTGTCTGTTGACCGTCATCTACAATTTGTTTACATGAGTCATCCTGAAGAGGATTGGCAGAACACTAGATGAAGGACCACCATGCGAGCAAGCTGGCTTCCAGAAAGGATTCAGCACAATAGAACATATCCACACAGTAACCAAGCTTATTGATGTTTGTAGGGAGTTCAAGATGCCATTCTGTCCCACGTTCATTGATTTAAATAAAGCCTTTGATTCTGTGGAGACTAAATGCCGCAGACCGCTCAGTCTGTGTGAGCTCTAAGTCTTGGGGGGTAACCAGCGTGAGGAAATCAGGAGAACAGGAACGTCGGGCAATGGACAGACAGGCACGACACAAGGGAGGTCAAATACTGCTGCTGCCGTTTACTGAGGGCAAAGCTTTTCTTTTTATGTTCAACAAATGCACAGACACAAGATTACACCAGTTATTTTTTGCAAAGGAGACATTTTTAACAACAAAAGGAGTTTATCGTGTCTACCACATATGATCACCTTTTGCCTGCGCCTGTTTTTCAGACATGTTTTACTGACGTCTCTTTGTTTTTACATACTTTTATATTTGCCTTAAGTAAGATACATTTTTTTTAATTTTGATATTCATAGAATTACTACTAGCTCTATGCACATATTATAGATTAACTTAACCTACTCCTAAATAGAAACTTCTATGCAGAGTTTATTATTGTAAGATTATTAAGATTTTGTACTAGAAAGTGTTAACTTTATCAGGCCCAATTATTTTTCACACAGGAGGTTTAGGGAGGCTAATCACTGCATCCCCGTCAACAGGGGGTAGCCAGTCGCCTCGACCCATAGGTCAAGAATTCTCCCTTCCCGCTAATGATGGGAAGCAAAGGCCATAAGGCCACAAGCCTTTCCTTATCAAAGACCTGAGACCAGCTCAGGCCTTGGCAGCCAGACGCTGCGTGGGCTGGCATTTTTTTACTATGTTTGTTTTATGCTATAATTGTGTATAATGAAAACTACGGTTGTCGCAGGTTTTTCTCTTTGTCCAGTCTCTTCATTACTCAGAGTCTAAGTTTCAGCATAAACAAAGCGCTCTAATTGCACAACAAGCATTCTTAGGAACAACCAAGGGAGTCTAGGGGGCTTTGTTGGCCACAGTCCCTTTTCAGGGGAAGCACCGTCTGGTAACTGTCCCTTTTTAGGGGAAGTACCAAAGCCATCCCCTGGCCCAGTGAGCACTTTCATGCTACGCGAGCCGGTGCCGTGGGAGCCGTGGCAACTGAAGAAGTAATCGAAGCCCTAGTCAAACAGGGTGTTCAAAACCAAAACATCAAGATCCTTCGTGAGCTATATTACGGATTCACCACCAGGATCTCACCATTCTACAAGGAAGTGATCATAGATGTCAAAAGAGGGGTTCGACAGGGTGATACGATCATCAAAACTCTTCAGTGCCACCCTCGAGAACATCATGTGACAATTAGAATGGGAAGGATTGGAAGTGAAAATAGATGGTCGGCAACTAAACCACCTCCGCTTCACTGATGACATCATTCTAATAACACCAAACATTAGCCAAGTGGCACAGATGCTGGCTGACTTCGACTGAGAATGTGGAAAGATAGGTTTACAGCTGTGTCTAAAGAAAACTATATTTATGAAAAATGAAATAGTTCCAGAGGCCCCATTCACTCTTAATGGAACAAACATCTATGAATGCATCAGTTATGTGTACCTAGGTCAAGAAGTCAACATGATGAATGACCTTAAACCTGAGTTGCGCAGGAGGAAGAGAGCGGCATGGAATGCCTTCAAAGGCATAGATCAAAAAATAGCTAAAAAGGACAAAAAACCTCCGGCTCCGGGCACATCTCTTTGAGTCCACCATTCTCCCTGCAGTAACATACGCCTCAGAGACCTGGGCCCTACGAAAGCAGGATGAGAATGCTATTCAGTCTCCCGGAGAGGAATCAAAAGAGCTATGCTTGGAATATCAAGCCTCATGTGAGAGAAGGAATCCAGAGTTCTGACCTCCGTCGTTATTCCAGAATCAGGGACGCTGTCTCATTTTGCCAAGGCATCTAAAATCAGATGGGCTGGACATGTAATGCGATTTGGAGACGACCGCTGGACTAGAGCCATTACCAACTGGATCCCAAGGATGTCAAAAGATCACGTGGCCGCCCACCTACAAGATGGTCAGACTTCCTTGTCAAGACCCTGAAGGAGCGGTTTAAGGCTCTTCATATTCCTGAATAAACCATATGCCATTGGGCTATATTGGCACGTGATAGGGTCCAATGGAAATGTTACTGGTGCCCGCTCGAGCAAATTGATGAATAACAGGATTCAAGTGATCAAGAGTTTGAAAGACAGGGGTAGAATATTTGTACATATTATGATACCAATATCCAAGGTCAAGTGAAGCATATATCTGGAGGTCTTGTCAAAGGTGGAAATTATCACAAACGTGTGGGAGTCAGAGTTTAGGTAAGACAGAAAATGGAACAGGGTGCTAATAATAGTCAAGGGTACTAATGCCAACCTAGAACTGAGCATTAAATAGAGGCAAAAGGATTCACATGACAACCTTTTAATGTATGTTCTGTAATCCATAGTCTGGAAGGGAAGGAAAAGAGAAAGAGAGAGAAAGGCAAAGAAATAAAGAACCTGCCATGGAGCAGGACTGGGGAAGGGGGAGGGAACCGGGGATGTTGGTGGTGGGAGATGGGCACTGGTGGAGGGACGGGTGCTGAAACACTGTATGACCAAAACCCAAACATGAACTTTTTAATTGTATATCTTTTTATTTGTATTTCTCACGGTGGTATAATAAAATACTTAAAAAAAAATAAAAAAAAAGAAAAAGAAAATCAGATGGGCTGGACACGTAATGCGATTTGGAGACAACCACTGGACTAGAGCCGTTACTGACTGGATCCCACAGTATTTCAAAAGATCTCGTGGCCCCCCACCTACATGATGGTCAGACTTCCTTGTCAAGACCCTGAAGGAGCGGTTTAAAGTTCTTCATATTCCTGAATCAACCAGATGCCATTGGGCTACATTGGCACGTGATAGGGTCCAATGGAAATGTTACTGGCGCCCGCCGAGCAAATTGATGAAAACGGGATTCAAGTGATCAAGTGATAAGTGCTAAAGAGAAGCAATATCTTATAATTAATAACTTTAATTAATTATAAGTAACAATTAACTTATAATTAATATAAGTATTAATGTTATTAATTAATGGTTATTAATGGTCATAGTTATTACCATAGTTATTAATGGTAATAACTTTAAGCCAGAATCTAGATGATATCTATATCCAATGTTTCACTTGCTTACATTGCATGATCAAGTTCTCTTACCAATTTTGAAAGAAATCTCAGGAGAACAAAAGCAATTTAAGAGAAACCTTAAAAATACACACACACACACACACACACAACATGGTGAGCCACAGAGTTCATAAAATAAATGTATTAAAATCCTTGCCACATGTCTCCAAATCTTGAATAACCAACCAATAGCTTGCAATAGCCAATTAAAAGAATGTCCTTTGTGAAGTGATTATGCCATGGGATTTATTAATACAATTCTGATTGCTTTTTCCAAAACTAATATGGTTAGAACCTTTAAATTACTTCTCTATAATTGTGAGCATGACTATCACAGAGAGAACAGAGGAAAAAATAGTTATCCAGGAGTTCATACAAGTACATTTACTCCCATATAATAATCTCTTTCCCTCTATGTTCTTCTTGACCATTGTTTGAAGTATTAATGCCCATAACCACTAGTATTTATGTTCAGAGTCTGAAAGAAATGATATTATAATAAATAGAAATCTGATGGCAGACCAAAGATAATTCAAATTTTATTTTCTCTAATACTTTACTTATTCCTTTTTGTGTAAATATTTTTTCAAAATTCATATAATAATGTTTCCCAAAAAATCCAGTAGTTTAATTATCACTGATCAATTATCAACTATACAAAAATATGAATCGTATTGACAAGGTTTATAGGGACAAACAGTGAAAGAGAAAAATTGTTAATATTGAGCCAGTGAGTTTCCAGGAAAATGTTAAACCGAATAGAGAATTCCAGGCTTTGATGATAGCCTGGTCCAAATAGTTAAGTTTCTTCTTCCCTTTTTTATTTCAGAGAAATGTAAATTCTTTGCTTCCAATTTTTTTCCTGCCCCTTCCTAGGCAATTGCATTTCTAGTAGCCCAGTGATTTAGTTGGACACATACCCCTCGTTTGTCCTCGCTTTCATCTATTATACTATTTGACTTATTAAATCATCTTTTCTGTCTGTCTGTCTGTCTGTCTGTCTGTCTCTCTCCTCTCTCTCTCTCTCTCTCTCATTTTGGCACACATACAGAAGTGCTCAAAGCTTACTCCTGACACTGAAGTCAGAGAATCAAACTTGGCTCAGCCACAAGCAGGCTGTCTTATCCTACCTACTGTCTTATTGCTCTGATTTCTGCTTTCCCTTTAACTCCCCTTCAACTAATCCTTACTCCCCTAGACCACTCATTCAGTATGGAAAATGCAAAAAATCAGAACAGCAAAACAACTTAGTTTTCAAGGGTATTATCAACAACTTTCCATTTTTTAACCAAAGGAAAAATTTAAGAGAAACTTTTAAAAACACTACCAACAACATTATGACTTCCTTAATATTTATTATGCATATAAAATGCTTTTGGCACTATATAAAAGTAAATAAAATTTAGTCAAGTTTAAAAGATCAAACTAAACCAACAAAAGTGAAGTTTCAATAAGCTAAAGTCTAGTAAAATTATGGTTCAAAAATGGTCTGTGTATATTTAAAAATCAGTTCATACTGGATCAGCATGGCTTGGAACATGGAGTTAATATCTATGTATATAAACACTAACTGAAGTTCGATAGTATAGTTGAAATACTGGGCTCAATTTAGTTTTATCTTTTATAAATATCTTTATTTATAAATTCAAGTGTAGTAATTAGTTTTTGTCAAAAGGACATTTCGTGATATGATTTATTTTTGCTATAAAGTGAAATAAGAATTAATAGGTTGGTGAAGGGTTGGATGTTGAAACATGTGACTGAGTCCAATCTTCAAGAACCTTGTAACTGTATGTCTCACTATGATTCAATAAAAATATTTAAAAGTAATTGATAGATATCGAAATATTTATTATAAAAATGCTCATAAATGTTACATATTACTTATGTTGTAAGAAAATTATTGATGAATATATGGGGCAGGAAAGACATCAATGGGTAAGGTGCTTGCCTTGCACACATCCCACCTGGATTTGATTCCTGGTATTCCATATGGTTCCCCAAGCACCACCGGAAGTGACTCCTGAGAGCTGATATCAGAGTAACCCTAGGCATCACTGGGTGTGGCCCATAAAGAAGCAAACTTTTAAGTAATAATATACTAATTATATATATAAGAATTATATATATAAATATAGAATAGGGTTAGTACTCAATTGCAGTAATCATTGCCAATTTTTGCAATCATATTTTAAGTAGAGATAGAAAACTCCTTAGTTCCTTTCTCTGAACTTCATTCTAAACATTTTGTTCTTCAAACAATTTCAAATGTAGTTTTCAGTAACTAATCTGTAATTACTTAAACCAATATATCCTACTTAAAAACAAGTAGAATTCATAAGTAGATATATATATATATATACTGCAGATAACACTTAAAAATCTTGAAAAACATGTAACGAATAGAAATACAACTCAAATTATATAAAAGACATCAAATCATATAAAAAGGAACCAGGAAAGTTCTAAAACAATACTATACAGGAATAATTATCAATAACTAAATACTTAACCAAAATATTGATAAATATAACAAATATATATTCATGAGGTAACAATCCATGTATAAATATTATTTTTAAATACATCAACATAGAAGCACATTATAATAAGAAACATAGAGATATAGGTTCTCAACTTGTACATTTTGATTGCAAATTACAAAAAATATTATGTCCTCCAAATAGAGAATTTAGTTGGTAACATACCACACATGTTGATTGGAGTCCAAATTATTTATGTACTTTTAAATTTAGTAAATATTTTCAAGATAATTTGTAGTTTATAATCATAAAATTTTAAAGTTATTAAAATTATATGCATATAGTAATGCAGAAATTAGTATGATACAGTCCTATTTTACTAAGGACAAAATATCCAGTTTAACTATTCAATAACACATATTCACAGAAACATTGGCATAACTGGGGTCCAGTGGAGATTCTTCTTTCCTATTCAGGATGATGCATCCTCAGTGAAAACCCTAGTTTTTCCATGAGCTCACATGACGGTTTCTCAACTTTCGCATGGCTGATTTAAAGTCTTCATTCCTCAGAGAGTAGATAATGGGGTTCAACAAGGGTGTACAAACAATGTAAAACAGAGAAAGGTACTTGTCCACAGGAAGTCTGCTGAAAGGCCATATATAGAAATAAATGAAAGGTCCAAAAAAAGAATCACCACTGTGATGTGGGCAGTTAGTGTGGAAAGTGCCTTGGATGATCCACTGGATTTGTGTCTGACGGTTATCAAAATAATGATGTATGAAACAATTAAAGCCAGAAAACAACTCAGTGATATTAGGCCACTGTTCGTGAGAGTTAAAATTTCCATCTCATATGTATCCATGCAAGCCAACTCTATCACCAGGGGGAGGTCACAAAAGAAACTATCTACTTCATTGGGGCCACAGAAAGGCAGGTTCACTGTAAAAACCAAGTGAATCATAGAATGAAGAATACCCACAGACCAGGAAATAATCACAAAAATTATACAGAGCTTTTGAGTCATAATTGTACTATAATGCAGGGGCTTACAAATGGCTATGAATCGGTCACATGCCATGCCTACAAGCAACATCATCTCACTCCCCACAAAACTATGAAGAAGGAATATCTGGGCCATGCATCCCTCAAAGGAGATAGTTTTATGTTCCACAAAGAAGTCTACAAGCATCTTGGGTGTGGCAAAATTAGATTGGCAGATATCAATGAAAGAAAGATTACTGAGCAGGAAGTACATAGGAGAGTTCAAATGGGAGTCAGACAAAATGATAACAATTATAAGAATGTTGCCGAGCACTGATGCGACATATACTATAGAGAAAATGGAGAACAAGAAAATCTGAAGTTCCCATGAATTTGAGAGTCCCAGGAGCACAAACTCAGATACCACTGATTCATTTGTATAAGCCATGTATCCAATCTATAGTTACCTAGATAAAAGATAATGAAGAAAATATCACAATAATTTTATTGCATATCATAAGCAACATAAACATTCTAAACTTTCAATTAAAATTTAATGCAATAAATCTATACAGTTAACTGTATCCTGATTAGCAGTTATAGTTCTATGGAATGTTGCAGAAGTATGAAATGAGAAAACTGATTAAGGATCCTATCATAATGTACAAGATAGAAAACCCCTATTAAAAATAAAATCGGGGTACAGAGTGACAGCACAGCGGGTAGCCATCTGCCTTGCATGCGGCCAACACAGGTTGAAAATCCCGGCATCCCATAAGATCCCTTAGCACCCCCAGGAATAATTCCTGAGAAAATAGCAGGAGTAACCCATGAAAATTTCTGGACTTTACCCAAATTAATTAATAAATAAATAGATAGATAAACAAATAAATAGATAAAATGATAAGTAAATAAATAAATATTAAATAAATATGGTCAAAATAATATATTCAAATAAATAAATAAAATCATAATCAAACCAGGATCATCATTATTAATTAGAGGAAATAATTAGACCAAATTGTTAAAGAAAATAATAAGTAAGCCAAAACTTTATAAAAGTTTCTAGGGTTCTAGTCAGTACAGAAATAAAGAGTATTTTAGGAATAATAGGACTAGAGATACCAAAAGAAAAAATTTGAGGGACACACAGGAAGCCATAGGTTAGATAAACTGACTGGAGGAGAGAGAATACTAAGGAACAGTTAAAATGCAATTGGTAAACAAATAAGGAACAAATTAACATGCAATGAGCCTTGAGAACAAGAGGGAGTGGATTAGATGTTCTGGAAATTGAGGACCATAAAGTGCTTGACAGTGTTCAGGATACTTAATAGAAATATTAGGCCATATTATCAAAGAAGAGATCATAGAGATATCCTAAGATTATTGAAGCCCAACTATATTTCATGTGAACCTAAAAGAGAGTTAATCAAAATTCAGCTTCTGTTACATAAAGATTAATTAAAAATAATCATATTCTTTAATCTCATCCTAAACATTACTGAAGTATCTAGACTTACCAAAATATGTCTTCAGATAGAGGATTTTTTTTCAGTATTACTAATAACTGCAATCATTCATATTTCATAACTATAACTAGACTTGATATATTCTGAATATATAATAGATACTCAAAAGAGAAATTCTAAGTGGTGTTTCAACATTCTCTTTTCTATTTTATGACATTTCGCTAAGCATTGAGCCCCAAAGATAACCCTAATCAAATTTTGGTAATTTAAGAAACATTAACTCTGCCATGTATAGCAAATAATACACAGTAATGGTTTTTTATTTGAATAGACCTACTACAATAGATATTTAATTTTTTAAAAAAATTTCTATAGGTAAGCAAAACTAACTCATTTAAAAATGTATAAAGTACTTATTTCATTATGCACCAATATTTACCCTTTCAAAGGCTTTTCTTTGCATTTGAGTTAAAATATCAAATTTTAAGTAGTTTTAAGTTAGCACATCAAACTAAGTTAATCAAGACTATTACCTCTCAGTGAAGAATGATCTACATTCGTTGTGGGGAAACTTGGGACAGTATGGCATGTATTTATTTGAAAGGTAAGGGAAGGAAGTCAACATTAGAAAGGAAAAAAGAATTCTATTTCTTAGACTGAAAGAGTTCCGAAAGGGACCTTTTTTGAATACAAATGTTGACATCATAAGGAACTTATTATAGTATTCGACCTG
Organism: Cryptotis parvus; assembly: GCA_021461705.1. Taxonomy (NCBI): domain Eukaryota; kingdom Metazoa; phylum Chordata; class Mammalia; order Eulipotyphla; family Soricidae; genus Cryptotis; species Cryptotis parvus. Next base: position 70,330 of record JAJIBD010031076.1, on the reverse strand, counting down.
ATGTAAAGCCTTATATGGTAATTTAATAAAATAACATTAAAAGATGAATAAGAAAATTGGAAGAGAGAAGGGAAAGGGAAAGCATAATGACTAATGTGTAAGATAAAGTTACATTTTTAAAAGATCATCTTGATATTAATATTTTGTAAAAATGAATATAATTGGTAATTTTTTACCAGTTTTTAATTTTCAAAATATAGAACTAGAAAATTTTTTCTTACTATTTTCATATTGATTTCCCAATTCTAGCAGAAAAGACTAGGTTAAGGTTCACTTTCTTCTTATTAATTAAGGAGGTATCCTTAGTAACACATAGTCCTTCGTGATTGTGTGACTTACCTTGAAGATAAAACCAGTTTATCATAGGGCTATTTTTATTTCTAAAATTCTAAGTCTAGAAGTTAAATATGGATTCTATAAAACTAAGACTTCCTTGAGCCTTTTACAAAGCACTCAGGAACATCTTCCTGAATGAATCATTCACTTGTTCCGTATCAGTATACCTTAAAGTAGATATATCATCAGATCACCAAATGTCATAATATTCTCATTCCTGTTGAGAAACAAGTTTAATACATAAAGGTTATCTAACAATAATATGTTAGCTTCTCTGTAACATGTCAATAAAACCACAAAGATATAAACTTGCATGATTTTTCTTTTCATTCATTTCTCTTATAATAGTAGTTACCTATATGCTTGGCAGCATAAAGAAAGCAACACAAAATAACAAAGTCCTTTATAGAGTATTACTTTTCTTTAGGCAGTTACTCCTTCATTCCAAGCAAATATTCTTCAGATCAAAAGTGTAGAAGAGATAACTAATGGTTAGAGCACGCTTCCTTTGTTAATCAGATACCAGTTCAGTTACTATTTAGGCTATTCTGAGAGATACCTATGAACACAGAAGCAGAGAACTGAACTAGCCTCTCTTTTCCAGACTGGCTTCCAGTTTGACTGGAACAAGAATAATCTCCCCTTTACTCTCTTCTAGTTGCTTTTTTTTTTGCCTATAGAAGACAGAGTGACAAGAATCTGAAGCAAGAATAACCTCTTTCAACTATATCTCCGAGTTTTTCCTTGTTTTTCTCCAATTTGGTTTTCACTGTTAGAAAATTGCTTTAGGGGCCGAGGCAATAGTACAGCAGGGAGGACTTTTGTCTTGCATGCAGCCCACCTGGGTTCCATCCCCAGCATCCCATATGGTAACCCGAGCACTGCCAGGAGTAATTCCTTGAGCATCACCGGTTGTGAGCCAAAAACCAAAAAAAAATTGCTTTATAATTTTTGCTATAAATATCCATACCAAAACATTGATAATAGAGTCTTCACTTGCTGAATTTTAGCTTGATCCCAGCACTAGGCTATACAGCACTCATGGCTTTTTTTCCTGAGGTGGTAAGAGTTACACCCTTCTTTCCCTGGGCCATACAATTACAGCATCTTGCAGCAAGGCAATATAAAGGCTACAGTTTACTCCTAGAAACAGATTTCATTGGGGAAGTGAAAAGTTACTCTTCAGAGAGCTGAACTCATCCTGCAGTGGGGTTAATTATGTTTTTGAAAGAAAAACAATTCAGTAGTGGGGAGAAATACAATTCTTTTTTCTTAAAAATAGCAACCTGTTGCTACAGATGCACAAAAAGGATAATTTGATTTTTTGATAGCTTCTATTCAATAATGATTTTCTCTCAGAAAAATTATCACAGTATCATAAATATGAAAAGCCTCCCAGTGACTACACATTTCAAATTATTGCTCAAGATTTATCCTGGTCCTATTATCTTTGGTTTAATAAAGCAAATTTATGTGTACTTCAGCATGATAGCTCTTCAATTGTTTGAATATATTCTCATTCTCTCAAGGATAAATTTTCTAGTCCTCCACAGAAAATTATCAACCATCTCCGAATACAAATTGTTTTCTAAAATTTCAAAGATTTCTATGTAGATTTAAATTAAAAATAGTCATCTTGAAAATATTGTTTCTCAGCATAGTATTGGAATAGAAACAGATCTGTGGACCTAGGGAATGGAGTGGAATATCCTGAAAGCCATCCTAAAATACATGACTATTTAATCTTTGATAAAGGAGCAAAAAATACAAATGGAGCAGGAAATCCTCTTCAAAAAAGTGGTGTTGGGAAAACTGGACAGCTATATGCAAAAAAAATGAATTTGAACCTATATCTTTCACCATGCACAGAAATCAGATTAATATGGATTAAAGATCTCAATATCAGACCTGAATCCATAAAGTACTTGATCACTTGATCACTTGAATCCCAAGTTATTCATCGATTTGCTCCAGCGGGCTCCAGTAACATTTCCATTGGACCCTATCACGTGCCTATGTAGCCCAATGACATCTGGTTGATTCAGGAATATGAAGAACCTCAAATCGTTCCTCAAGGTCTTGACAAGGAAGTCTGACCATTTTGTAGGTGGGCTGCCAAGTGACCTTTTTACATCCCATTGGATCCAGTCGGTAACGGCTCTAGTCCAGAGGTTGTCTCCAAATCGCATTACATGTCGAGCCCATCTGATTTTCGATGCCATGACAAACGAGACAGAGTCCCTGATTCTGGAATAGTGATGGAGATCAGAACTCCGGATCCTTCTCTCACTTGAGTGAGGTGTGATATTCCAAGCACAGCTCTTTCAATTCCTCTCTGGGAGACCCGAATAGCATTCTCATCCTGCTTTCCTAGGGCCCAGGTCTCTGAGGCGTATGTTAATGCAGGGAGAATGGTGGAGTCAAAGAGATGTGCCCGGAGCCAGAGGTTCTTTTGTCCTTTCAGCTATTTTTTCGATGTCCTTGAAGGCATTCCATGCCACTCTCTTCCTCCTGCGCAGCTCAGGTTTTAGGTCGTTCATCATGTTGATTTCTCGACCTAGGTGCACATAACTGCTGCATTCAGAGATGTTTGTTCCATTGAGAGTGAATGGGGCCTCTGGAACTAGTTCATTTTTCATAAACATGGGTTTCTTTAGATTCAGCTGTTGACCTATCTTTCCACATTATCAGTCGAAGTCAGCCAGCATTTGTGCCGCTTGGCTAATGTTTGGAGTTATTTGAACGATGTCATCAGCGAAGCGGGAGGTGGTGTAGTTGCCGACCATCTATCTTCACTCCCAATCCTTCCCATTCTAATTGTTGCATGATGTTCTCGAGGGTGACACTGAAGAGTTTTGGTGAAATGGTATCACCTTGTCGAACCCCTCTTTTGACATTAATGATCACTTCTTGTACAATTGTGAGATCCTGGTGGTGAATCCGTAATACAGCTCAAGAAGGATCTTGTTGTATTGGGTTTGAACGCCCTGTTTGGCTAGGGCTTCGATGACCGCTTCAGTCTCCACAGAATCAAAGGCTTTCTGTAAATCACAGATACACACGGCAGAGCAGAAACCAGCTTTCCCCGTTGAACCCCCTGCATTCCATGGACCACGAGAGCTACTTCCTACCTGAGTCCACCATCCCGATGGAGCCACGGAGGAACCCAGAGAAACCCCCACACCTTGCTGGCAGATCTTCACAATCCACACTCTGCAGCTGGTAAGATCTCCACCCAGCAGATTAATCCAGTCTCCAGCTTGCAGATTAATCCAGTCTCCAGCCTGGCTTGTCAGAAAGCCAGCCTACAAGGACCCACCCTGCAGAGACCCGCCCTTCAGAGGAGACTATTTCAAGCCCAGGAATGCTTGAGCCTAAGACACAGATACACCCAGCAGAGCAGAAACCAGCTTTTCCCGCTGTGCAATTTATCTCCAAATTACCGTAAATATTGTACCCACCCTCTGAGAGAGCCCCACAAAGTATGTGAATATAGCGCCCGCCTGGCAGAGCCTGGCAAGCTGTCCGATGTGTGTTCGATATGCCAAATCCAGTAACAGAAATGTTTATTTTCCTGACCCCGAAAGAGCCCTTAATACAGCAGCAGTAAGAAAGGCGAACAAGCAGTGCCTGATAAAATTTCACAGCCATCCTAGGCTGCCAAAACGAGGAAGGACTAAAATGACTGTCTGTACTTTCAATGCACGTATGCTGGCATTGGAAGCATATATTGAAGATCTGCTGGTGCAAGCACAAAAGACCAAGTACGACATCATTGGTCTGACTGAGATGAGGAGGCGTCAGTTGCATCATGCTGTATTTGACACGGGCGAAGAATTGTTCCTTGCAACATGCGAAGAAAGAGACGCCGGTGGTGTTGATGTCCTTGTCGACACAAACATGGCCGTCATATAGATTCATTTCAATGCCTAACCAACCGAATAGGATGATTACACTTGAAGAGATGTGGCCCACTGCCAGCAATTTATCCATAAAGTACATTGAAGAAAATATAGGAAAAACCCTCCATGACATTGAAGTTAAAGGTATCTTCAAAACGAAACATCACCAACAAGGCAACAGGAAGCAAAGGTAAACATATGGGACTACATGAAACTAAAAAGCTTCTGCACCTCAAATGAAACAGTGACCAAGATACAAAGACAGTCCAGAGAGTGGGAAAGAATGTTCATCCAATACCCATCTGATAAGGGGTTAATATCCAGGATATATAGGTTATATCAGGCACTGGTAGAACTTTACAAGAAGAAAACAGCCAACCCCATCAAAAATGTGGAAAAGAAATGAATAGAAACCTTTACAAGGAAGAAATTCAAATGGCCAAAAGACATATGAAAAAAATGCTCATCATCACTAATCATCATAGAGCTGCAAATCAAAACAATGAGACATCATTTCACACCACAGAGACTAGCACAAATCCAAAAGGACAAGGAACAACAAATGCTGACATAGGTGAAACATGGATCAGGAGGTTTGTGAAAGGTGGAAATTGCCACAGACGTGTGGGAGCAGAGGTTAGTTAAGACAGAATAGGGAACATTGTGCCAATAATCCTCGAAAGTGCATTAAATACAGGCAAAAGCATACACAGGTTAGATAACCTCTAAGTACATGTCAGATTTCCAGTTCTCCCTGTTGTACTCCCTGTACTCCATTGACCATGAGGGGTCAGGGATGAAGAGCGACTTTGGGCCGGAGCCCACCATCCCAATAGAGCCTCAGAGGAATCCAGAGAAACCCCCACACACACGATGCTGACAATGTTTTTTTTTTTTCTAAAATATTTTATTATACCAGCATGAGATATACAATTACAAAGATGTTCATGTTTTTCATCATTCAGACTCCACAGCTCATCAGTGCTCCACCCAAGAGAAAAGCCGATCTCATGCCTGGCTTTTCAGAGATCCACCCTACAGAGGAAAGTATTTCACACCCAGGTTTGCTTGAACCACAGACGCAGATACACCAGGCAGAGCTGCTACCAGCTCTCCCCGTTGCACGCTGCCACTTTGTGGCCATGCTATTCATCTGTAAATGACCAAGAATATTCTATTCACCCCTCTCAGAGAGCCCAGCAAGCTACTGAGAGTATATCACCCGCATGGCAGAACCTAGAAAGCTGTACTTGCGTGTTTGATATGCCAAAACCAGTAAAAACAATGTTTATCCCCCTGACCATGAAAGAGCCCTAAATACAGCAGCACTAAGAAGGATGAACAAGGAGAGGCTGATAAAATCTCAGGGTCAAACTAGACTGCCATACCAAAGAAGGACTAAAATGACTGTCTGTACTTTCAATGCATGTATGCTGACATCGGAAGCATATATCGAGGACCTGATGATGCAAGTACGAAAGAACAATTATGACATCATCGGTCTGACCTAGATGAGAAAGTGTCTATTGCATCACACCGTTTTTGACACTGGAGAAGAACTGTTCCTTGGAGCATGTGAAGATAAAGGTATCGGTGGTGTCATTGTCCTTGTCAACATATCTATTTAGGAGTGTAATTTTGTAATTTCTTCCTTATGTATATGTCCTTTAATTATTAAGATATGGCCTTTGTTGTCCCTAATAATCTTTCAGCCTGAAATCTATGTGTCAGATACTAGTATGGCTACCCCAGCTTTACTAAAAAAAGTTGTTAGCTTGAAGAATTGTTTTCGAGCCTTTGACTTTGAGTCTGTGTTTGCTCTGATGATTCAAGTATGTTTCTTGTAGGCAGCAGACTCTTGATCTCAGTGTTTTCAACTATTTTGCCACCCTATGTCTGGTGCATTTAGACAATTTACATTGGGAGAGATTATTGTTATGGGGTTCTGTGCCATCTTTTTTAGAAGTCTTTTGTGTTTGTGGGGATTTTCTTTATTTACAGTGCCCCACCAGTTCTTTCTTTACAATTTGTTTTGTGTCTATGAAGTTTCTGAGCTGTTGTTTATCCAGATGTTTTTTATTGTTCATTTAAATCTGCAATAGAGTCCATCTGGGAAAGTATTCTTTCTGAGGTCTTCATTTTATTAAGGATTTAAACTATGTCTAACCAATGACTTAGTCTTTAGGGTTTCATTCAATAGGTCCATTGTAAATCTAAGAGATGTTCCTTTATATGTAATTTCTTTCTTTGATCTTGCTGCTTTCAGGATCTCTATCTATGGTGTTTGTCATTTTGATTTGGATGTATCTTAGAGTCTTTTTTATTAGGCTCTATTTTAACTGGTATCCTTCAGGCTTCTTGGATCTGGATATCTGCATTCTCCAACTCTGGGAACTTTTCAACAATGATGTGTTTAACTGTTTCTATCTCATTGGGGTTGCCTTCCTGTCCCTCTGGGATTTCAATCATTCTTATGCTTTTCCTCTTGAATTCATACCATATTTTTGTTGACCTTGAACTACTTTAACTTTTTTTTTAACATCTTTTGGTTTTGCATTGAGGTTTTCTGCAGTTTATTTTCAAGTTCACCAATTCTGTCTTCCACTGTTGTTGCTCTACTGTTGTGGGCCCCATTGAGTTTTTAATTCTATCTACTGAATTATTTATTAATGACATTTCTGTTTGATGTGTTTTCTTGTTTCTTCTCTTATAGCCTCCTGTATTTATTGGATGTCCATTCCACTGTTTCTTTGAACTCATTAAACATCCTCACCATTTCATCTTTGCATTCTTTAACAGAGAGATTATGTATTTGGGTATTCCTTGTTGAGGTTTCATCCATTCCTGTGTTAGGGGTTCGGTGCTGTTTCCTAAATGATGTTTGAGGTAATCTGGAGGTGAATCCTTCCAATGCACTTCAGATTTGGCCAACCCTCACACTTACACCCACACTGCCAGGGAAGACTCTGGAGAAGCTCAATGGGAGTTGTTTTCTCTTTACTCTTCAAGGACATTACCTTCCTCTTTGATACTCCCATGTAATTTGTGTAGGGCTCTTACACTGATTCACAGAAAGTGTTCTTTGGCCTGAACGCACTGTTACTTTTAGATTGGGGTTGTATTGACTCTTGCACTCACCACTATTGTTTGTGTTTTGGGGGTATATTGATTAGAGTAGAGGCTAATGGACTATTGGCCTATTGTTACTGGGGTATCTAGGCAGCCCTTGAGAGGGATCTGTATATGAGACCAAGATATACATCCAACAGAATACGGAAGGGGAGATTAACTAGAGGCTGCATGAGCAGCCATCATTTAGAAAGCCGTGACCACTACCACTGGTCTACCTGTTGTGGAAGGGCCATGCACTGCTGGAATTCTTGGAATCAAAATTTACATCCCACTGGCCTGTGTGCTGACTGCACAGGGACCTTCTCCACTCTTTCTGCTAATTACTGCTGCCCCAATAATGTCAATGTATATAAAAATTAATGCACATATAGATAGAGATTTCAAATAAAAACCCAGCAAATGGAGAGATAATGAAGATAGTAGGGTGCTTGCCTACACACATCTCACCTGGGTTTAATCCCTTGCACTCTATGTGGTCCCCAAAGTCCCACTAGGAGTGATCCCTTGTTGGAGGACAGGTTTAGCTATTCTGGGAGTTTTGTTGTTTTACCCACTCCCAGCTTAATCTACTTAAGTCAAGGTTCATTCTAATGAGACCTCTCTTCTATGTAAACACTGCTAGAGGGTGTGGCAGTTACAGAAGTCACCTTGATTGAATAACTTCTGACTTATACATCTACTAAGACTTCTATGTTTTCTAGATTGGGCACAGCTCCTCTTTATACCCACTGCACCCAGCGTGGGACAGTTAGAATTTACCAGGAGACTACCACCCTGGCTATGCTGAGACTATAGGAAGACTATAGGAAGGATCATACTAGTTTGCTCTAAGCAGGCGAGTGTGACCCTTTCAGTACACGAGAACAAGATACTCAGAATCACCCTGGTGCAGATAATAATAAGAAGGACCTTGTGGGTACCATCTAGATTACATGAAGCTCATGAAGTTAAGATGTATTACTTTATATCAGCCCCTCTCTCTCCAGTGTTTTACATAAGAGATAATTTTGGTAGAAAGGATTAGACCTTGGCATAACCTTTGTTTATACCTGCAATAGGGTGTGGCACTACACTCTGTTTAGAGTTCTTTGTTGACATGACCCTCCCGATTGGATTACTTTGGTATGTATAAGGGGCTGACTTGAGGCCCCTTCACACTTCACTTTTGCCTTTTGGGCCTTTTTAGCTTTTGGCTTTTTGGCTCCTCAGCCTTGGGCTTTTGGCTTTTTGCTCTTTGGCCTTTTGCTCCTTCTGGGTAGGACTCAGCTCGGGTGAGATCCTCTCTCTTTGGTGGAAGTCTTAGGCTCTTTTGTATGGTCTAAAGTTCGGACCAGAGCTAAAGTTTGTTCATTATATTGGAGTGCTGTGGAAGAGCTTTTGTACTATTAAAAGCCATTTTTTGGAACTGCACTGGACTCGTGAGTTTTCATCTGTTCTCCTGGCGTCCTCGGAGGTAGAAGAGAACCTCTGTCCTGACACTGTCGGGGACCCCAGTGGCATTCCCCAACATCTGGCATCCCTGGGTGGGCACAACTGACATCGTCTGGCCTAATCATCATCGGACAGAGATCATCTGCGTCCGAACCATGAGTAAAATGATGGATTTCTCATGGTATAGATATGTTGTATCTTTTATTGGGTCAGAATCATACATAGCCCAGTCAATGAAGTTCCTTTCTGAGAACTACTCTATCTTTTCACAAATCATCTGGGTCCTTGCGATTCTTAAACTGTACCTTAGTGTAAGGACAATGTTTAATAGAGAGAGGGAAGAATGTAATAGATTGAATGCAATCTTAAGGGACGAGGTTTACTCAGCGATTAAAGAAATAAGTGAGAATCATAAAATTACAGGTAGACTGGTCTTAAAGCTTGAGGACAGAGTTATTAAACAGAGTTTAAAATTTGAAAAGAAATTAGAAGAACAGGATTTAAAATTCAAAGAAAAATTAGAAGGACATGAAAGTAAAATTATTAAACTGGATTCAAAATTTGAGGAAAAATTAGAAAAACAGGATTCAAAATTTGAAGTAAAGTTTGAAGAGCAGAAGAAGGATATCAGTAAGATAAGCACTATCTTAGGGAGAAATTGACAGAGAGTTAGTATAGATGGACAGAAAGAGGAGGTTTGGAAGTTAGACATAAGATTGAAAGAACAAAAGGAAGAAATATATAGGAAACTTGGAAACTTAAACCAAGAAATGGATGTGTTACACAAGAGATTTCTGATTTCATAACTTATCAATCAGGACCTAGCGCATACCTGATACTGAGGCGTGAACCAACTAAAAACCTTTCAAAAAACATGCCCCAAGGCTGTAGACTTAAAAAGGTGTATACATTCCCAGCGAAAAAAATCTAAAAAAGAATTCTAATGTGGCTGATAACTTAGAGGAGGAACAGGGAAACCCAGAGGAGGCAAATTCTCAAGCTGAAAATCTCCCCAGAGTTAATACCTTCAAAGGGGAAGATGCTCCTCTGACAGATACTACAAGCTCCGATGAGGAAGAAGGGGAGAAACAGGTTGGCTCCGTGCAGGCCCCAAGAGCCTTGCAGTTCCTGTGGTTGTCAATCTAATAATAATCAAATAGTAAAGCCCAGCAATCTTTCTCATGACCAATCTAAAGATAAAGTAAAACCAATTCATGAAGACTTAAAAATTGAGTCAATAACCCCATTTAGGAAGGCTTGTGACAAGTTTGGAATATCAAGTCCTTATTCTTTAAAATATTTAGCTGATTGGAGCCAAAATAAACAGTGGGTATTGTCAGACTTTGAAATGGAAGCCCGTACTTGTCTGAACCAATCACAGTTCATGCAATGACAAATGTGGTATGCAGATGGGGTTAACATGAATATTGACACTTTAAGAGATACAGAATCTGGCCACAATATAACTTTTGCCATGCTGAAAGGTGAAGGTGAATGGCAAAAGAAAGAAAAACAAGTGACATTACCTGAACCTGTTTTAAGATTTGTTCGGTAGACAGCATTAAAGGCATGGGAAAAAGTAGGTTCTGACCCAGAATATCTAGGCAGCTGTACAAAAATTTACCAGGGTCCTAATGAACCATACTTTGATTTTGTTGGGAGATTAAGTGAGACAATCCACGGACAGGTTCAAGACCCATCCACTCAACAAATCCTAAAACGAACCTTAGCATATGAGAATGCTAATCAAAATTGTCGAGCAATACTATATAGTATTAAGGAAAAGGAAGACCTCATGGGATATTTAAAGGCCTGTAGAAATGTTGGTTTGGCCTCCCATGGGACACAGAATGCTATAGGGGCTTATCCCATACAGCAGGAGGATCGGAAGAGGGGTGAAATGTCAAACAGCTTCAGGGGGAGAAACAATAATCCTCAAAAGGATAAACAGTTACCAGGAAAACCATGCTAATAATCACAACCCCACCCCTCGGAGGGTCCCACCTGGACCATGCCCAAGGTGCAGGTAGGGAAAACATTGGGCCAGAGACTGTCGGTCTCGGAGAGGAAGTCAGCCTCAGGCTTCATCTGGACAGATAAATTGCTATAACTGTGGAGGGAAGGGGCACAACCGTAGAGATTGCCCATCTCCTAAAACTATCAATACAGGGCAACATCCTAATAATCCCTTTATGGGAAATATTACATGGACTCCCTCCCAGGTTCCACAAGCTCCTCAGGCTCAAATGACACCTATGCCTCCCTCGAATGCGGGAAACTGGGTGGGGGGGCCAGCCCCAGGCCCAGCTGAATCCAGGGGCACCCTCATTCATCCCTACCTGCCCAGTATCCTCCAAATCAGAACCCACGGAATTGCAATCAATAAATACTCTCCGGCCTACCACATCAGACAATGGCAGTCTTGACATTCTCTGCTCTAAGACTGTCACAATATACCCAAGTCAAGATCCTTACATGCTAAATGCAGGGATAAAAGACCTGCTCCCCAGGTAGTATGGGTTTAATTCAGGGAGCGATTGGCTGAAATTTAAGGGAATTAAGGTGCATTTCGGACTTCTAGATCCTGAATCTCATGGAGAGATAGTACTGTCAATCTCTGTACCAACTAAATGGACTTTTAAAAAAGGGGAACTGCTTGCTAGATTATTATTAATTTTTGAGGATCCGTCTAGTCAGTCCAAACACCCTAGAGCTGGTGGTTTAAACAGTACCAACCCTTCTGCCAACTTCATTGTTGGTTATACAGCCACACAGAACCAAGCCCACCAGCCACCTGCTAACTATCTAGTTGGGTACACTACCAGGATTTCGCAGGCCAAGCGGCCAATTATACCCATCGAGAATTTATAAAAAGGAAATTCAAAGGTATGTTGGATACAGGGGCAGACATGACCATAATCTCCACCAAGTATTGGCCCTCTAACTGGGCCCTAAAGAGGGTCCTATAGTCTGAGCGGGGTAGGCAATATCTCCTCTTCTCTTCTCCGACAGAGTGTGAGATGGCTGCCATGTATTGGCCCTGAAGGGAACGTAGCCATGGTCCAGCCTTATATAGCCCCTATGCCTTTAAACTTATGGGGTCAAGACATGCTGGAGCAGTGTGGAGCAGTGATTCACATATCTTGTCCAATCCCCCATCAGGCACCTGTTCCAGCTCTCCTTAATAAGCGCAACTCAGGGAGTAACCCTTTTTTATTGGGGCCGCTGTGGTTAGCGCCCACCAGCTATCCGTATTCAGTGGAAATCTGACAAACCTATATGGACACCACAGTGGCCCCTCAGTATCAAAAAAGTTAGAGGCACTGACAAATCTAGTGGAAGAACAGTTGAATTTAGGACATATAGAGCCATCGTTTTCAGGAATGGAACTCCCCAGTTTTTGTGATACAGAAAAAATCAGGCAAATGGCATTTGCTGATTGACCTAAGGAATGTTAATTCCACAATGATTCCCATGGGAGCCCTGCAACCTGGGCTCCCCTCCTCAGCAGCTATTCCTAAAGATTGGCCACTAATTATCATTGACTTAAAAGATTGTTTCTACAACATACCTATCCACCCAGATGATCGTAAAAGGTTTGCATTTTCAGTTCCATCCATCAATCATAAAGGTCCTTTACGTAGGTTTCAATGGACAGTATTACCACAAGGAATGACTAACTCACCAACAATGTGTCAACACGTTGTTAATGAAGTTTTGAGACCTACTCAAATTTCCCAATGCATATATCATCCACTACATGGATGATATCTTGCTAGCCTGTGATAATTCCAAAGATCTCCAAAATTTGTATAATGAAGTAATGACAGTTTTACCCGAGGCTGGTTTACAAGTAGCTACGGAAAAAATCCAGATGCAGCCTCCATATGAATATTTGGGCTATGCCCTTGACCGCACTACAGTGCGTCCTCAAAAAAATTCCATTAGTCAAAAAAGGCTCAAAACCTTGAATGATTTTCAAAAACTGCTGGGAGATATCAACTGGGGTGCGTTCCTCCCTTGGGATTCCTAACTGTGAGTTCAGTAACCTGTTCCACACCCTTGAAGGTGATCCTGTTTTTGAATAGCCCAAGGCAACTAACTCCTAAAGCTCAAAAGGAATTAGACTTTTTCATTGATCAGCTTCAAAAAATCTTACCTCTCCAGATTTAATCCCGGAGAAAAGGTATGGTTATTGGTCTTCAACACTCCCGAGTCTCCAACTGCTGCTATAGCCCAATTATCTGGACCTTTAGAATGGGTTTACTTACATAACAAGCAGAATCGTACTGCTACACCTTACCTTGAGATGATAGCCAACCTTATAATTAAGGGAAGATCAAGAACCCAAGTATTATTTGGACATGATACTCATGTAATTGTACTACCTGACCCTAAAAAAGAAATTGAAGCTGTTTTACCACTCAGTGAAATCCTTCAAAGAGCTTTAGTAGGTTTTTCAGGAGAAATATCTTATCATTACCCAGCTGGAAAAACCTGGGAATTTCTGAAAAGGACACCCTTTGTAATTTCCACCATTGTCCATTCCTCACCTATTCCTGATGCTCCATTATACTATATTGATGGCTCCTCATCAGGAAAGGGAGGAATTACTGGTCCTTCATTAACCACAACAGTGCACACAAATTATAAATCTGCTCAGCAAGTGGAACTCGCAACCCTGATACATTTACTGTCCCATATATCTGGCCCATGTAATGTGGTGAGTGATTCTGCATATGTAGTTGGTTTGTTTCCTGGAATCATCACTGCTTCATTAAATGCCCATAATCCCATAATTCAGGAGCTACTCAAGAAACTGCAAGAAATCCTCCAAAAAGAACATTCCCTATATATATTTCACATATCCGGTCACACTCTGGCCTCCCGGGCCAATGGTTCGAGGAAATGCAGCAGCAGATCTCTTGGCAGCACCTGTATTCAAATCAGCTGAGGAAGAGCACCAAACTCTGCATACAAATGCTCGCTGCCTTCATGTACATCATGGTATCCCTTGGAGACAAGCTAAACAAATTGTCTGTAATTGTCACTCTGTCTCTGCAAGTTAGTCCGTGTTGTATTTGATATGCCAGATACAAATTATAGACCTCATTCCCATGACCTGATGGAATGGTTTGAAGCTCTTTATGTTCCTGGAGCAAGCAGGTGCCATTATCTGTTTTTATGTGTATGGGGATATTCCCATGACCATAGAAACACTGATAATAAAGGTCCTGCACACCAGCAAAACCTTCAAATCATTTTGCGAAGAGTGGCAGATCAAACATATTACAGGAATTCCATATAATCCACAAGGACAAGGAATTGTTGAATGTGCTCACAGAAAGCTTAAAACTCAGTTATTGAAGCAACAAAAAACAAGTATGCCTCCAATGGACTCTTTATCTTTAACATTATTCGTCTTAAATTTCTTAGAATTTACCTCAGGGTGAGATGTACACAGCTGCTGAAAGACATTTTCAAGAAGATATACAGGCTCAGAAACCAATCAAATCACCTATCTGGGTGAAAATTGATGATAAATGGGTAACAGGTAACCTCCTCATTCGAGGAAAAGGATATGCCTATGTTTCAACGGATGGCAACCCTGCCAAGAAGCTTTGGGTCCCACTACGTCTTGTTAAAACTCTAGTTCTCCAAATTCAGGAAATGCCTAAATTCTTCCGAAATAAGTTGCAAAAAGACATCGCAAACTACTGTTAAAACCATTTACACTTATGTCACTTATAATAATAATCTTGCCTTGCAGCCTATTAATGTGATGACTGAAGATAAACTATTCCTTAAAAAAAAAAAGGGTGGAAAAAGATGAACTCTGGAAATAGCATTCTATGTCAAAATGGTTTAACAATTAATGAGTTTTCTAATATTTCTTTTTTTTTTTTTTGGGTCACACCCGGCGATGCTCAGGGGTTACTCCTGGCTCTGCACTCAGGAATTACTCCTGGCGGCGCTCAGGGTACCATATGGGACGCTGGGGATCTAACCCAGGCCGGCACAGGGCCGGCAAGCGCAAAAAACGCCCTACCGCTGGGCTATCGCTCCGGCCCTTTTTTCTAATATTTCTTGTTTATAGTTAAAAAAAATTTTACAGGAAGAGAACTTGGCTATTACAGATTCCCTCTACAGGAACGGACACTCTCTCACTATCAATTTTGCCGGCTTTATATTCATGAAGCGCTTTATTCATTAGCATTTATCACCCTTGATGGGTCAATATACAGCTGTAATATACTGATCGATCCAATTTGTGTGTGTGCATGTGTGTGGTGGCCACCATTATGTTTGTGAATAATGTTGTGTCTATGTTATGTCTAAACTACTGCCTTCTCAATTAGATTAATCAGCTCCTTCGCTGACCTATTAGACTCCTCAATTTTGATTCATCAATTCTCATACTTATCTCACTGCTCACCTGTGTTGGAGCTTCTTTATGTTCTTCTCTCCATACCAGACTTGGATTCCTGCCAAACCCCTCATGATCTCTATTTGTGATTAATCTCGAAAAGTGTTTTTGTCTCACCTAAAGTTAAGTTATAGGTATGGTTACCGGTGCCAATGTTCCCTTGCTGAAGATGCCTTGTGAAATGCCTGTACCACTGTTCCAGAGACCTATTCCAGTGCTTGAGAAGTTTGTTCCAGTGCTCCTGAAACCTGATCCAGTATTCCTGATAATACATCGAGTCCCTGATGATTGGTCTCCGAGACTCATTCCTGTCTTCACCTATGTTGCTGTACCAGAATCAGTTCTTCAATTCTTCAGACCTTGTTCCAGAGATGTGACTTCATGGGAAATTGACTCTCACTAATTTAGGACAGTACAGGCTGCAGTCTGTTATGACCAAACAGCCAGAGACATTTTACTATGAACTGTACTCAGTTCAAAATTAATTTGACATCGGGACAACATATATTACCTTGTAATTGGAATTGTTCCTTTTCTGTATCACTCCCCTGTATGTATTATTTAGAATACTTGTATTTTTATATTTTTGTAAACAAAAAGGGAGAGTTGTTGGAGGACAGTTTTAGCTGTTCTGGGAGTTTTGTTGTTTTGCCCACTCCCAGCTTAATCTACTTAAGTCAAGGTTCATTCTAATGAGACCTCCTTTCTATGCAAACAGTGCTAGAGGGTGTGGCAGTTACAGAAGTCACCTTGATTGAATATCTTCTGACTTATACATCTACTAAGACTTCTATGTTTTCTAGATTGGGCACAGCTCCTCTTTATACCCACTGCACCCAGCGTGGGACAGTTAGAATTTACCAGGAGACTACCACCCTGGCTACACCGAGACTATAGGAAGACTATAGGAAGGATCATACTAGTTTGCTCTAAACAGGCGAGTGTGACCCTTTCAGTACACGAGAACAAGATACTCAGAATCACCCTGGTGCAGATAATAACAAGAAGGACCTTGTGGGTACCATCTAGATTACATGAAGCTCATGAAGTTAAGATGTATTACTTTATATCAGCCCTCTCTCTCTCCAGTGTTTTACATAAGAGATAATCTTGGTAGAAAGGATTAGACCTTGGCATAACCTTTGTTTATACCTGCAATAGGGTGTGGCACTACACTCTGTTTAGAGTTCTTTGTTGACATGACCCTCCTGATTGGATTACTTTGGTGTATATAAAGGGGCTGACTTGAGGCCCCTTCACACTTCACTTCTGCCTTTTGGGCCTTTTAGCTTTCGGCTTTTGGCTCCTGAGCCTTGCTGCTTTTGGCTTTTGGCTTTTTGCTCTTTGGCCTTTTGCTCCCTTCTGGGTAGGACTTAGCTCAGGTGAGATCCTCTCTCTTTGGTGGGAGACTTAGGCTCTTTTGTATGGTCTAAAGTTTGGACCAGGTTCATTATATTGGAGTGCTGTGGAAGAGCTTTTGTACTATTAAAAGCCATTTTTTTGGAACTGCACTGGACTCGTGAGTTTTCATCTGTTCTCCGGCGACCTTGGAGATAGAAGAGAACCTCTGTCCTGACACTGTCGGGGGACCCCGGCGGTGTTCCCCGACAATGCCTGAGTGCAGAGCCAGTGGTAAGAATTGAGGACCACTGAATGTGACCCAACACCAAAATGAGTAATTAAATAATCTAACATTTAGAAAATTATATTTTTAAAAAATGTACTTATAGAAGAATCAGTTAAAAGATAATGAAACAGAGACATGTATTAGAGCTTTAGTTTTTTTTAAGGAGACATTAAGGAGGAAGAAGAACTAAGAAAGGTTTGTAAATCACCTCTAATATCCAGCCAAGTCAGTTGGTAGAAATCCTTCTATATAAAGCCAGTAAGCAAATATTAATAAGATGGTTATTTTTTCCATTTCCTAAATATCAGCCAAAATGCTATGATATAGAAAAACACTAAGGAAACACAAACCATGCAAAAAACAGCTAAATTCAGAACCAATTCCTAAAAAAGTATATTTTTAACCTTTTTCTGTGCTCTTCAGTGATGTGGTCTTACCCTAGGTCTCATAAATATGTGGTAAGTGCTCTAACACAAACCCATATCCATGCTCCCTTTTTAAAAAAGATGGCTAATAACAATTGATTCTTTTATTGTGCAAGAAAGCTTATAAATTGTATGAGTCATATATGAGAATTTTTAAGAGCTCCTTATCAAACTAAACGGACATCCACTCTCTAGGAGTGAAAAAATCCACTTTCAATATCATACATTGGAAGTAACTATTGTAAAAATAGAAGTAGGCCAATCAGAAAACATACTCAGTATTATTTACATATCAGCCAAAAAGTAAAATGCCACTCTAATGTTCAGCAAGAATATCAGGTACAAATAAATTATGATATGTTTATAAGATGGAAGCAATAATACAGTTTATTGACAATAAAACATAAATATTGGTAAACACTTTAACATGGATAAAGTTCAGATAGGGGCCAAATCAAAGTAATCAAGCAAATTGTTTATCACTTGATCACTTGATCACTTGACTTCCCGTTGATCATCGATTTGCTTGAGCAGGCACCAGCAACATCTCCATTAGTCCAGTTGTAAGCAAGTGTAGCCCAAGGGCATCTGCTTGCTTCAGGAACATAAAGAGCCTCAAACCATTCCATCAGGTCATGGGAATGAGGTCTATAATTGTTGCTGGTATTTGGAATTCAAATATGACACTGGTAGCTTGCTAGGCTCTATTATTGCTTATCATATTACCTATTTGCATAAAGTTAAAATTTAAAGGGAAAAATTACTCAAAGGTGACAGATACCATAAAATAGGTTGACTATATGGATATTGCTTGAGGGGGTATAAAGGGAAGACTCCTGGATGCTCTTTGCTGTTTCCAGGTTAAAAGTTGAATAAAGATTCCATCAATTTTAGATGCACAAACACAACACAACCTTTGCCACTTCAGCAGACTCAAACCCACACCTCAGTCCCTCTGCTTTCTCATTAACCGTATAGGAGGGGTTAACCTCCCATGATATGCCTGAGGTCTTTGGGGAACTGAAAATGGATTCTCCTCCCTTCTGATTAGGTCTTGGAAGTCTCCTTGACTGTCCTTCATTATCTCATCAGGACAACTTCCATGTCTCAGATCCTCTGCTTTTAATTCAGACTTCAAGCCAACATTCACTTCTCATGCTTATAATTCCATTTGCCTTCCTGAACTGCAGACAGACAGCATCTATACTCATCACACTTTGCACTGAACACGATTACACTTTCTGTCATTGGGTTAAGGCCAGCAGTGATGTAAAATGGCAACACCAAACCTAAACTCCAGAGATGACCAGTGGGTCCGACGAGTGATTTACCCTCATCAGATCAGGCAAACAGAAAACACAACTGACATGTAGTAATCCACCAAGCTCAGTGAGTGAAAATAATACTCTTAAAGGCCCTACCAGTTCTAAGTATTTCAGGTTAGTCATTGGAGTTGATATTTCCCCACTGTAGGGAGCCTGGGCTGTTTCAAATGTACCCTTTCCAGTGCTAATTTGGTCACATCCCCTACATTTTGGTTACAATTCTCTGTCTCCTACCTAGGAGTTAGCTTTCAAAACCTTGGGTTTTGTATTGTAGGTGAAATATTGCTTTTTCTCTTTCCTTTTATGCCCTTTGCATATTCTTCTGTTAGAACAATGTCCTTTTTGTATAGACAGAGGAAGACAGTTAAGGCTATGCATTTGTAATATAGGAGTTAAGTAACTCTGAAATATTTCATCTTGGGCATCAATCATATTTAATGACTTCAGCTGCCTTTAGATTGATCTTAGTTCCTTACACCCCAATAGAAGGGTTCAAGTGCAGGACTTGGATGGACCTAGGGCAAGCTGTGAGTAAGCTACCATGGTCTTGTGATGGGACAGACTAAGCACCATAAAAAAGTATAGTAAGTTAAGAGCATAGTAAAGGAACAAACTCTATACTGATTCAAAAATAAGCAACTCATTTAGGACCCTGTTTTGGTTAAGGAAAACGAATCTGGCCAGAGCACTGTTGTTTGGAATATATAGTGAGATATTCCCAGGAAAACCACCTCTTACCATGAGTTCAGAGAGAGTATTTGAACATATTCCAGTATGTGGAAAAAAGCCTATATCTCTTACTGTGTATATACAAAATGAATAGAAATATCATTAATAAGTAAATATAACATGACTGTTTATCAGCAAAGGAAAGAAGAAAATAACATGCCCTTGACTGGAATTCTCCCTTTGTCCTGGGCAGATATATAATTCAAGGGCAAAATTCTATCCCTAGGGGAGGTCACCTGGTAGACTGTCCCCCTGAAGGGGATTTTCCTGCTGCTCATTTTTTTAGGATTAAAATTCTATCACTTCTCTTTAACCCCCTAACTTCACCATGCCTCTATAGCTAGCAGACTTGACATGAATTAAAGGGATACTGATTACCAACAAACCTGTAGTTCTGTGTTGAGGCTGTGCAGATGTCAGGGCTCTCCAGGGTTCCCAGCAGTTTTAGGGTCTGTTGGGCTCCTTGGCTACATTTGGGGTCATCAAAAGTTTCTCTGCCAATGGACACAGAAGCATGAACACCAGTTATTAGAAAGACTAAGGTTTTTTATTTTCCATAAAACAGAGCGAGCAAGTGAGCGAGAGAGGCAGAGAGGGAGCTGAGATGAGCTGAGCAGGATAGACTTGGCAGGGCAGAGCAGGCAGAGCAGAGCAGAGCCAAGCAGAACAGCCCCCTAAATAGGTAGTAAAGTTTATATAGTTTACAAGGGTAGGGGGCGAGACTTTACACAACTGGGGGAAAAGGTAAAAGGTTTTCTTACCTTGAAAACAAGGAAGTGAGAAAGGCCTCTTCTCAACAGGTGCAAAACCTACCAGGGGGCTCCACCACAGCTCTCTGGGGCCAGCATGGAATGTTGAGATGTTGTTCCCTCTCATGTTGGGCTAATGAACAATAATTTTAGTGATATTTCTAGTTTTTTAATAGACATAGTAAGAGAGACAGACATTTGTCTATACTCTGGATAGATCTTCCTGGGGAGATTGCACAATATAGCCCATACTGCATTTCTCTCACTAGAATGACCACCCAATTCCTTCAGAGTCCTATTGATTTCTTTAGGTAAACACAGAGCTTGTGCTGTGACTCTGCTCCTCTAGCTTTGGGTCAGAACAAAGCCTGCTTCAAGGTCTTGCAGTCAGGAGCAGGACACTCAGCTTTCCCATGTTGAAGACAGGGTGGTTTGTCTTCCTGGTTCCATCCAGTCCCACAGTGCGACCTTCCCTTTTGGGGTGTAAGGAATTAGAATCAATCTAAGGAAACTGAGGCATTTGGTTAAGAATTATGGTGCATGTCTCAGAGTAACTAATTTGTTTAGTTGTCTTCCCTTGTCTATACAAAAGGACATAGATCCAATACAAGAGCATGCAAAGGGCACTAGGCAAAGAGAAAAGCACCATCCCAGTAAGCCACCTGGCCAGGAATTTTAACACCCATGGAGTAGGAGACAGAAGTCTGCAATCAAAAGGAACCTAACATTCCTGTTTCTTTGTCCATCTGGTGGGGGATGGTCATTGCCCCCCCAATACACCAAGGAACTCCTCTGAACCCTAACAAGGCTTAATCAGCTCTGCAACCACTCAGATAATGTTAGAGTCACCATATTAAGAATATTTAAGTAGTGCAAAGAAACAATAGCACACGTAGTCAGGGAAGCATAAGTCTGAGAGCAGAAATGAGAAAATTATAATCGGAAGTGACAGAAATGAAGAGTACAGTAGTTGATATAAAAATTCAATAGAAGGTCTTAGTGGCAATATAAAAATATCTCAAAAAATTAGGTAAACTCCCACATGAGATACAGGAAATCTCTAGAAGAAAAAGGTGGGAAAAATTCTGAAAAGAAATAAATAGCTTACCCGAGAATCATGGGGGTGGGGAGAGTACAGAAGGAACAATATAAGGATCGCTGGAGTTCTGATAGGGTGAATCCAGTGAAGAATCACTACGTATCCTATTATTAGGCAAGAATTTCAAAGAACTGAGGAGTGCAGACACCCAGATCCAATAGGCCTTTAAAGGGTTCTAGCAAAAATTGGGCCAAATAGAAAAATTTCAAGATATATTGAGAATGACAAAAGTCAAAGTTAAAAAATAGAATTGGATATAAGCAAGATCAAAAAGGAATTTACAAAGGAAAGCCTGTAAGATTCATAAAATAGCTATCAAATGAAAATTGTGAGGCAGAAGAGAATGGTGGAATACAGCTTTAAAAAAATTCTGTGAAATGAACACAGCAATAACATCTTTGATTTTCATTCAGATTTGAAGAACTGATACAGAGTTTGATAGAAAAACAGTAGTTTAAGTAACTCTAGACTAGACACCAGTTTTGCAAGAAGCATTAAAGGACCTATAAAAGATAGATAAACTTCTCAGCACTTTGCCATTGGGTACAGTATCACCTGAGGGAGCTGATTGCTCTCTACTATCTTAAGAAAGGTTCAGTTAATTGTAATAACTAGTAAATAAATAATCTAATAATTTGCAAATGATTTTTATGCTTTTTTAATAAATTACTGTTTCATTTATATTGAATGTTCTTTTTATGTTAAGGTTATTTTGTATCTAGAGAGATTTTCACTAAAGTATTGTACATATTAATACAAATATTTAAATACATAAAGTCAACATTTCATTTTAGGATAAAACACACTTCTAGACTTATATAGGTCTATTCAGATTTTCCATTTAATTTTTTTTCAATATTTATTTTTTAATTTTTTTTTTCATTTTTTAAACATTTTATTATACCACCATGAGATATACAATTACAACGTTGTTCATGTTTGGAGGTTTTGGTCACATAGTATTCTAGCACCCCACCCTCCACAAGTGCCCTCCTGCAAATAAATGCAGTATTCTATAACTGTCCTTTTCCCTCAGGTTAATTTCACTTAGCATGATCCTCTCCATTTCCATCTATTTATAGGCAAATTTCATAATTTCATTTTCCTAACAACTGCACAGTATTCCATTGTGTAGATGTGCCACAGTTTCTTTATCCAGTCGTCTGTTCTTGGGCACACATGTTGTTTCCAGATTCTGGCTATTGGAGTAGTGCTGCTATGAACATAAAAGTGCAGATGGTGTTTCTGCTGTCTGTTTTGTCCCTCTAGGATATATTCCCAGGAGTGGTATGGCTGGGTCAAATGGGAGCTCAATTTCTAGTTTTTGAAGGAATGTCCATATTTTTTTCCAAATATGCTGTACCAGTCAACATTCCCAACAACAATGGATGAGAGTCCCTTTCTCCCCACATCCACACCAGCTGTTTTGGATTTGTGCCAGTCTCTGTGGTGTGAGATAATATTCCTTGTTGTTTTGATTTGCATCTCTCTGATGATCAGTGATGATGAGCATTTCTTTCATATGCCTTTTGGCCATTCAAATTTCTTTTTTTGTTTCTGTTCATTTCTTCTTCCCATTTTTTTTTGATGGGGTTGGCTGTTTTCTTCTTGTGAAGTTCTACCAGTGCCTGATATATCCTGGATATTAACCCCTGATCAGTTGGGTATTTTGTGAATATTTTTCCCACTCTGTGGACTGTCTTTGTATCTCGGTCACTGTTTCTTTTTGAGATGAAGAAGTTTTTTATCTCGTTTAATCCCTTATGTTTAACTTTGCTTCCAGTTGCTTTGTTAGTGGTGTTTCATCTTTATTTTTTCTTATTTTTTAAGCATTTTATTATACCACCGTGAGATATACAAATAAAAAGCTATACATTAAAAAGGTCATATTTGGGTTTTGGTCATACAGTGTTCTAGCACCCGTCCCTCGACCAGTGCCCATCTCCCACCACCAACGTCCCCGGTCCTCCCCCACTTTCCCCAGCCCCCTCCACGGCAGGTTCTTTATTTCTTTACCTTTCTCTCTCTTTCTCTTTTCCTTCCCTTCCAGACTATGGATTACAGATCATACATTAAGAGGTTGGCATGTGTATCCTTTTTGCCTCTATTTAATGCTCAGTTCTAGGTTGGCATTAGTACCCTCGACAATTATTAGCACACTGTTCCATTTTCTGTCTTACCTAATCTCTGACTCCCACACGTTTGTGATAATTTCCACTTTTGACAAGACCTCCTGATATATGTTTCACTTGACCTTGGATATTGGTATCATAATATGTATATATATATTTATGCCATGCAAATAAATGCAGTCATTCTGTATCTGTCTCTCTCCTTCTGGCTAATTTCGCTCAACATAATCTTCTCCATGTCCATCCATTTATAGGCAAATTTTATAACTTCATTTTTCCTAACAGCTGCATAGTATTCCATTGTGTAGATGTACCAAAGCTTCTTTATCCAGTCATCGATTTTTGGGCACTCTGGTTGCTTCCAGATTCTGGCTATTGTGAACAATGCTGCTATGAACATAAAAGTAGGGATGGTGTTTCCGCTGCGTATTTTTGGTTTCCCAGAGTAGATTCCCAGGAGTGATATGGCTGGGTCAAATGGGAGTTAAATTTCTAGTCTTTGGAGGAAAGTCCATATTGTTTTCCAGAAAGGCTGTACCAGCCGGCATTCCCACCAACAATAGATGAGTGTCCCGTTTTCCCCACATCCACGCCAGCACTTGTTGTTCTTGCTCTTTGGAATATGTGCCAGTCTCTGTGGTGTAAAGTGGTATCTCATTGTTGTTTTGATTTGCATCTCTCTGAGGATTAGTGATGATGAGCATTTTTTCATATGTTTTTTTGGCCATTCGAATTTCTTCCTTGCTAAAGTTTCTGTTCATTTCTTCTCCCCATTTTTTGATGGGGTTGTTTGTTTTCTTCTTGGAAAGTTCTACCAGTGCCTGATATATCCTGGATATTAACCCCTTATCAGATGGGTATTGGGTGAATATTCTTTCCCATTCTGTGGACTGCTTTTGTATCTTAGTCACTGTTTCTTTTGAGGTGCAGAAGCTTTTTAGTTTCATGTAGTCCCATATGTTTATCTTTTCTTTTAGTTGCTTTGTTAGTGATGTTTCACCTTTGAAGATGCCTTTAGCTTCAATGTCGTGGAGGGTTTTTCCTATATTTTCTTCAATGTACTTTTATGGCTTCAAGTCTGATATTCAGATCTTTAATCCATTTTGATCTGATTTTTGTGCATGGTGTTAGACAAATTCATTTTTTTACATGTCGCTGCCCAGTTTTCCCAACACCACTTGTTGAAGAGGCTTTCCTTACTTCATTTTGGACTCTTTGCACCTTTATCAAAGATTAAATGATCATGTGTTTGAGGTTGGGTGTCAGGATACTCAATTCTATTCCATAGGTCCACAGGTCTGTTTTTATTCCAATACCATGCTGTTTTAATTACTACTGCCTTGTAGTACAGTTTAAAGTTTGGAAAGGTGATGCCTCCCATCTTCTTTTTTCCCGAGGATTGCTTTTAGCTATCCTTGGGGGGTTATTGTTCCATAAAACTTTCAGGAGTGTTTGGTCAATTTCTTTGAAGAATGTCATCGGTATCCTCATAGGGACTGCATTGAATCTGTACAGAGCTCTAGGGAGTATTACCATTTTGACAATGTTGATTCTCCCCATCCATGAGCAGGGAATGTGTTTCCATTTCCTTGTGTCCTCTTTGATCTCTTGGAGCAGTGTCTTGTAGTTTTCTTTGTACAGGTCCTTTACATACTTGGGTAAGTTGATTCCTAGGTATTTGATTTTCTGTGGCACACATTGTGAATGGAATAGTTTCCTTAATATCCCTTTCTTCTCTTTCGTTATTTGTATATAGGAAAGCCACTGACTTTTTGGTGTTGATTTTGTACCCTGCCACTCCACTATATGCGTCTATTGTTTCGAGGAGTTTTTTGGTAGAGAGTTTAGGGTTCTCTAGGTATAATATCATGTTATCTGCAAATAATGATAGCTTGATTTCTTCCTTGCCTATCTGGATGCCCTTGATGTCCTTTTCTTCTCTGATTGCTATGGAAAGTACTTCCAGTACTATATTGAATAGAAGAGGTGAGAGTGGGCAACCTTGTCTGGTCCCTGATCTCAGGGGGGGGGCTTTCAACTTTTCCCCATTTAGAATGATGCTTGCTGTGGGCTTTTGGTAGATGGCTGTAACTATCTTGAGGAAAGTTCCTTCAATTCCCATTTTCTGGAGGGTTTTAATCATGAAAGGGTGCTGGATCTTGTCAAATGCTTTTTCTGCATCTATTGAAAGGATCATATGGTTTTTATTTTTTCTTTTTATTGATATGATGTATTATGTTGATTGACTTGCGAATGTTGAACCATCCTTGCATTCCCGGGATGAATCCTACTTGGTCATGATGTATAATCTTCTTGATGATTGTTTGGATTCAGTTTGCTAGTATTTTGTTGAAGATCTTAGCATCGGTGTTCATCAGGGATATTGGTCTTAGTTTTCTTTCTTTGTGTTGTCTCTCCCTGCTTTGGGTATCAGGGTGATATGTGCCTCGTAGAAGCTGTTTGGGAGTGTTTCTGTTTCTTCTATTTCCTGGAAGAGCTTGAAAAGGAGTGGCGGTAGGTCCTCCTTAAAGGTTTGGGAGAGTTCACTAGTGAATCCATCTGGACCTGGGCTTTTGTGTTTGGGCAGACTTTTAATTACTGTTTCTATTTCCTCGATGGTGATAGGCTTATTCAGGTATTGGAGGTCTTCTTGTTTCAGCCGTGGGAGGTTATAGGACTTCAGAAATTGATCCATTTCTGCTAGATTCTCATGTTTCAAGGCATACAGGCTCTCAAAGTAATCTCTGATGATATTTTGGATTTCTGTGGTTTCTGTTCTGATGTCACCCTTTTTATTTCTGATTCTGTTTATTTGGGTTTTCTCTTTCCTTGTCCTTACAAGTCTTGCCAATGGTTTGTCAATCTTGTTTCACTGTCACTGTCTTCCCGTTCATCATCGATTTGCTCGAGTGGGGCCCCAGTAACATCTCCATATGTCCTGTCTCATGCTAGTAGAGCCAAAGGCATCTGCTTGCTCCAGGAACATAAAGAGCCCCAATCCATTCCGGAATGAGGTCTATAATTGTTACTGGTATTTGGCATATATATCAAATACAACATGGGTAGCTTGCCAGGCTCTGCCGTGCAGGTAGCATACTCTTGTAGGCATCTCTAAGTCCAGCATTTATTGATGAACCGCGGAGGCCACAAGTGGCCGCGCGAGCCGGGCGCTGATAGGCTGGTCTGCTGGGTGGAGGTCTGACGAGAGAGAAGTCCGGATGTGGAAAATGGAGGCCCTCTTGGAGTGGGGGGTTGTCTGGCTTGTTGCGAGGCTCTGCTGGGGTGGTGGGCCAGGGCTAGAACCCACCATCCCTCCCGGGCACCTCGTGAGCAGCTGGTCACATGGAAAGCCAGTAGCAGCTCTACCCATGTCTTCGGAGTCTCTGGACTGGCATACCTGAGCCGGATTTAAGAAAAGACTGCTGCAGGGTGGAACTTCGATGAGCCGGGCGCTGATAGGCTGGTCTGCTGAGTGGAGGTCTGACGAGAGAGAAGTCCGATGTGGAAAATGGAGGCCCTCATGGAGTGGGGTGTCGTCCTGGCTTGTTGCGAGGCTCTGCTGGGGTGGTGGGCCAGGGCTAGAACCCACCATCCCTCCTGGGCACCTCGTGAGCAGCTGGTCACAGGGAGTGCCAGTAGCAGCTCAATCTTGTTTATTTTTTTCAAAAAACCAGCTCTTGGTTTCATTAATCTTTTGGATTGCTTTTTTGGTTTCCAACTCATTGATTTCCTCTCTAAGTTTTATTATTTCCTTTTTTCTGCCTGAGTTGGGCTCCTTTTGCTGTTCTTTGTCTAATGTCTTCAGCTGTGTAGTCAGGTTATTTATGTGGGCCCTTTCTTGTTTCCTGATGAATGCTTGCAGAGCTATAAACTTCCCTCTTAACACGGCTTTTGCCGTGTCCCACAAGTTCTTATAATTGGTATCTTCATTTTCATTTGTTTCCAGAAATCTTTGGATTTCCTGTTTGATTTCTTCTATGACCCATTTGTTGTTCAGGAGTGAGCTGTTCAGTTTCCAGGTGTTTGTTTGACTCCCTATTTCTGTGTACAGTTAACTTCCATTTTCAGTGCATCATGGTCTGAAAAGATAGCTGACACAATTTCTATCTTTTTTAATTTTATTGAGGTATGCTTTGTGGCTCAGCATGTGATCTATCTTGGAGTATGTTCCATGTGCACTAGAGAAAAATGTGTATTCAGGTTTTTTGGCATGAAGAGCCCTGTATATATCCACTAGCTCTCTTTCTTCCATTTCTTCCTTCAGGGCCAATATTTCCTTGGTGAGTTTCAGTCTTGTTGATCTATCCATCGTTGATAGAGCAGTGTTGAAGTCTCCAACTATTATTGTGCTACTGTTAATGTCTTCTTTGAGGTCTCTTAGCAGTTGTTTTATGTATTTTGCTGACCCTCGTTGGGTGCATATATGTTTAGTAGTGTAATTTCTTCCTGGTGTACATACCCCTTAATTAATAAGAAGTGGCCTTCGTTGTCCCTTCTAACCTTTTTCAGCCTGAAGTCTATATTATCTGATACTAGTATGGCCACACCAGCCTTTTTGGAGGAGTTGTTTGCATGGAGAATGGTCTTCCAACCTTTGACTCTGAGTCTCTGTTTGTTCTGATTATTCAGATGCGTTTCTTGTAGACAGCAGAATGTTGGGTTCAATTTTTTAATCCATTTTGTCACTCTGTGTCTCTTAATTAGTTGAGACCATTGACATTGAGAGAGATTATTGTCATTGGATTTTGTGCCATCTTTTTTTGGTGTTTGTTGTGCTTATGGGTTTGGTCGCATTACAGTAGACCCTTCAGTCCTTCTTTTAAAGTTGGTTTTGAGTCCATGAAGTTCCTGAGTTGTTGATTATCCATGAAGTTGTGTATCTTTCCTTCATATCTGAATGTGAACCTGGGCGGATAAAGAATTCTTGGTGAGGCCTGCAGTTCATTGAGCCTTTTCACAATATCCCACCATTGTTTCGGGCTCGGAGTGTTTCATCAGAGATCTGCTGTAAATCTTAGAGATGTTCCTTTGTATGTGATTTCATTCTTTGATCTTGCTGCTTTCAGTATTCTATCCCTATCTATAGTTTTTGTCATTTTTATTAAGATGTGTCTTGGAGTATTCTTGTTGGGGTTTCTTTTAGCTGGTATCCTACGGGCCTCTTGGATCTTGAGGCAAGCATTCTTTAGTTCCGGGAACTTTTCAGCAATGATGGCTTTGACAGTTTCTTCTTCATCAGGGTTTTCTTCTTGCCTTTCTGGGACCCCAATGATCAGTATGTTGTTTCTTCTGGCTTCATCCCGATTATCTCTTGTTGTCTGTTCGGTAATTGTGAGCCTTTTTTTCTATCTTCTGGTGTTGTGTAGAGAATCTTTGGAACTCATCATCGAGATCACTAATTCTTTCTTCAGTAGCTATTATTCTGCTATGATGGCCTTCCACTGTGTTTTTTTATTTCATTTACCCTATTTTTAATAGCTGTCATTTCCCTTTGCATTTTACTCACTTCTCTCATGTCCTCTTGTATTTTATTGATTTTGCATTCCATTGCTTCTTTGAATTCCTTTTGAATCCTTAACAGTTCTTTCCGAAATTCTTTTCAGAGAGATTATACAACTCATTGGTATTGCTAGACTCATCTGGACCAGTGACTTCACTCACAGAGCTTGATGGATTTTTTGCGTTGCTTTACCATTATGACTATTGTAGGTTGCAAATGTGAGTTCTTGGGTGACTAGATAGTACAGTTAGTAGGTGTCTGGTCCGTTTGCAGAGTTTGGGTGGGTGGCAAGGATGTAGGAACTAGGTTCACTGGTACTTCATGCAAGGTAGGTAGTAAGAGGGTCGGTTTTGAGTTTTGGGATGTTCCCAGACACGCAGGGCCCAAGGGTCGGTCAGGGGTGAAACCAAGGCAATTTGCCTTGGTTCCCATTGATGGAGTTTCCGCTCTTCCCTGGGGCAGCTTGGGGTCCGCAGAGATGCAAGAATCACACACACACCTGGTCAGAAGGAGAGGGACAGATAGAGAATGATTGCACGCATTTGTTGGATGTAAAAAACAATATGAAACCAAGATCCAAGGACAGCGGAAACAAGTACCAGGAGGTTTAGCCCACACTTGGAAGCCTGCTCAACTGTTGGAGGACATGTTTAGCTAATCTGGGAGTTTTGTTGTTTTTCTCACTCCCAGCTTAATCTTATTTAAGCCAAGGTTCATTCTAATGAGATCTCTCTTCTATGTAAACACTGCTAGAGGGTGTGGCAGTTACAGAAGTCACCTTGATTGAATAACTTCTGACTTATACATCTACTAAGACTTCTATGTTTTCTAGATTGGGCACAGCTCCTCTTTATACCCACTGCACCCAACGTGGGACAGTTAGAATTTACCAGGAGACTACCATCCTGGCTACGTTGAGACTATAGGAAGACTATAGGAAGGATCATACTAGTTTGCTCTAAGCAGGCAAGTATGACCCTTTCATTACATGAGAACAAGATACTCAGAATCACACTGGTGCAGATAATAATAAGGACCTTGTGGGTACCATCTAGATTACATGAAGCTCATGAAATTAAGATGTATTACTTTATATCAGCCCCCCTTCTCCAGTGTTTTACATAAGAGATAATCTCGGGATTAGTCCTTGGTGTAACCTTTGTTTATACCTGCAATAGGGTGTGGCACTACACTCTGTTTAGGGTTCTTTGTTGGCATGACAACCTCCTGATTGGATTACTTTGGTGTATATAAGGGGCTGACTTGAGGCCCCTTTACCTTTTGCCTTTTGGTTCCTCAGCCTTCAGCTTTTGGCCTCTGTGGCTTTTGGCTTTTGGCTTTGGCCTTTTGCTCTTTGGCCTTTTGCTCCTTCTTCTGGGTAGGACTCAGCTCGGGTGACATCCTCTCTCTTTGGTGGGAGACTTAGGCTCTTTTGTATGGTCTAAGTTCGGAGCAGAGCTAGAGTTTTTTAATTATATTGGATTGCTGTGGAAGAGCTTTTGTACTATTAAAAGCCATTTTTGGAACTGCACCGGACTCGTGAGTTTTCATCTTTCTCCCGGCGTCCTCGGAGGTAGAAGACAACCTCTGTCCTGACACTGTCAGGGACCCCGGCGACGTTCCCCAACACTCAACCTCTTGATGGAAAGGCATTAGGGATAGGGAAGAGACCACTATGACAAAGGCAGTGGTAAATAACCACTCTGTAGGATAACTGCATGAAGAATAGGTAAAGGAACAAGCATGGTGCCTCTTCAGTATTTGTATTTCAAACCATAATGTCCAATGGGAGAGAGGGAGAAAAGGAAAGTGCCTGCCATTGAGACAGGCTGAAAGGTGGGGGTATGTGGGTGGCAGAAGGGTAAAGGGGCACATTGATGGTGGGAAACTTGCACTGGTGGAGGGATAGGTGTTGGAACACTATGTGACAAAACCCATTCATGAGAAGTTTTCTAATTGCATAGCATGGTGACTCAATAAAATAAGTAAATAAGTAAATAAATAAAACAACTCTTGTTATTTAAAAAAGAAATATCCTTAAAAAGTCTATAGAACTCCTGTATTTTAATAATTAAAATATAATTAACATCCAGTAAAATAACAATATAAGCATAAAATTTTATTAGAAAATTATATAATAAAACATGAACATATGTATTCATTCTCAGTATCAATAGAATAAATGCATATTAAGATAATAACTTACCCTTCACGGTTATAAACTGAAGAACAGTCAATCTGATATTGCCCAGTGTGCAAACAGCACCTTTTACATTGTTTATGGATTGTAACAGTACAGAATTTGAAATTTGTTTATGGACTGTAACTAAGTACTAATTTGAAAGAGAATATTAAACTCAACATTTGTCTCAGAAATTTTTCTCCTGACTCAGCACTTAGGAATTGCTCCAGACGGTGCTCATGGGACCATATGTGATGCCGAAGATCAAACACAGGTCAGCAGTACGCCAGGCAAATGCTCTCCTGCTGTACTGTCGCTCCAGCCCCTCTAGCTTCTACTTACAAGCATACTCTGTGTCTAAAGAACAATGCACTGAATTCAATATTGATTTTGCAGCACTATTCGTAAAGTAATAAAGTAATAGATGATCCATATGGCCATCAATATTTATGTAACTATAGCATATTTATGTTTAGAATGCGAGCTGAGTATAGCACATGAAAATATATCCATGAAACAATGTCTTCTCTTTCTCCCATTTCTTCTCCTCTCCATCCCATTCCTTCCCTCCTTTGTATCCTCTCCCTTCCGTTTCCTTTAACCCCAACTTCCCACTAGTACAGAATTGGACTCCGTACTTGTATAATAATGGTATGCTTGTATAATTTGGAAATATAAAATAAAATACAAGCTTATGTAAAATTATGAGTAGAGAAGTCATTCATATAGAGAAATAAGCTCAGGTACAAATATGTTGATTTGACAAGACACCCACAGCCGTATCCTTAATGTTTTGTTGTCTGTGCCCACCCTGTCCTCTGGGCCAGAAATCACGGAAATCTCAGTACAACACAGCTTACATTATTTTGCAGCTAGCATTCTTGTTTCTTCTCTCCTATACTTTTTTCCCCTACATCCCACTATCACCCCTGCATTCACATATTTCTAATTCAACATTCTGGCAAAGGTAGTAATTCACCTTTTTTTTTTTAATAATTCCCTTTGTGATTTGTCTGTAAAATCAGAATCTCTAAATCCCTTAACACCAAAATCTCCTAATGATGGCCAGTGTAACCAGGGAATTTCATTGAGCTTATTTATCTTCTTAGATCTATACTGTTTAGAATAAATATATAGTGTCAGTGTGGCAAGTGTCTGTGATTGTAGACCTAAGAATTTATGCGTCACAACCGAAGGTATGAAGTTTGACCTAAAGTTTATTATACTGAAAACCTTTCTTCATGCTTTTGTCACCAGGACCCACTTTCAAGGTCAATATTTAACAGTAATTGCTATTTTTCAGTAATACATAATGCTGTGCATATATCTAGTATATAAGTTGCAAAGCTCATTTAAAGTTTAGGAATATATGGTAAGTAAAAAGTTTTTTGGGATTTATTAGAAAGAAAATTACTTTATATTTTCCATGATCATATATATTAACAGTGTTTATCATTTTTGCAACAATAAATAAAGTAAAATGGGAAACAGTAAGTAGCAAAATCAATCATTGTTAAAAATTTGTTTGATGTTTTTGTTTTGTTTTTGTTGTGTTGTGTTGGGGTGATACCTGGCAGTACTCAGGGTTTACTACAGACTTTAAACTCAGGGATCACTTCTGAGGTGCTTGGAGGACCATATAGGGTGCTGGGATCAAAAGGAGTCAAACTGTGCAAAGTAAACTCCTTACCTGCTGTGCTATTGCTCCATCCCAAACTCGAGGTTTTTGGTATTAAAACTAGACAATAGCTATTACTATCAAAACAAATCACATGGCTTATACTTAGTAAATTTTTTACCTAAGCTTTAGTAACTAAAAATTAGTAACTACTAAGGTATAGACAGAAAGTAAAATCTAAATATTAAAAATTTTCATATACAATTACCAGATATGAGCAATCAGAAATTGATGGGATGTTTATATATTTATCATAAGAATAATGAACTTTGAAACCCTGAATAAATTAAAAGAAAAAAAATTTCAAAGTCACTATAAACTTTTTGTCTTTTTACTTTCAAATTCACTATAAACGTATCGCCTTTTATTTTTTTACTTAACATATGTAATTTAAAATATATCATATTATTAAATACCTTGTGTTTAATCATTGCTAAACAGATTAAATACATTTTCACATACATTTTAAAATACATTTTAC
This sequence comes from Cryptotis parvus, assembly GCA_021461705.1. Classification (NCBI taxonomy): domain Eukaryota; kingdom Metazoa; phylum Chordata; class Mammalia; order Eulipotyphla; family Soricidae; genus Cryptotis; species Cryptotis parvus. The sequence continues at coordinate 37,175 of JAJIBD010031076.1, read as the reverse complement.
GTACATCTTTTCGTATGTAATTTTCTCAGGTTAGTGAAAACTTTTACAAATATTTTAATAAAATATTTAAATTTGGGGACCTTTTCTTCATATCATTTCTTGAGATCTTTAATTAATAGAAATCATAAATTAATATAAAATTGATATAATTAATTTCCCTAAAGTACATAAATTTAGTGACTTACTTAGTTTAAAAGCTAATTTTAAACTATTTTGAAATATTTGGTTTTGGTTGAACTTTCAATTCATAGACTTAGAGGAAATACATTGTGATAGGAGAAAAAATTCTTCAGTATCTATACCTTAATTCTCTTGTTATTATAACATAAATTTTTTGTTTTTGAGCCACACTCAGCAGTGCTCAAGGCTTAATTCTGGCTCTGCACTCCAGAATTGCTCCTGGTTAGACTGGGGAACCATATCAAACCTGGGTCACCTGCATGCAAGAAAAATACCCTATACTCCAGCCCTTAAAATTTAAATTTTACAGTTTACTTCTTTGAAATGCCATGTGTTGTAGAACTGAGTTATAGAATTATAGCTAATAAGCCTACACAATCCTAAACAATCTATTTTCCACTTAGTTTCCTGCAGTAGAACCTCCTAGCTATTGTTCAAACAAAGAGATAAAATAAACAAATATAAACACACTTCCTGAGTCACTATACATTAGTCTAAGAAAATTTAATTTTTTTTGACAAGTGGCTAGGAGGCTGGAACTCGGCTCAACCCGGGACCAGCTGACTATGGGGCCCCCAGGAGGGCAGATGGGTTTTGGGAGTGGGCCCATCACTCCTGGGGGTCCTGGAAGCAGCCAGATGAGACTCGCCCATCACACTAGCCACCATTTTCGCTGTCCAGATGCTGGGAAACTGCCTCAAGACCAGATTAACAGAGCAAAACCAGTTCGAGCCCAGGTAGGCGGTTCCCAGAAGCAGGAATCACTGGGAATTCGTCAGATGGAGTCAGGGGTCGGCCATTCCCCCTCCATTTTGTCAAACCTGGAGGCCCTGCCCAGGAGCTGCTCTGGGGCCATCAGCCATAGCATGAAGAGCCTCACAAGCAGCTGGGGAGGATGGAACTCGGCCCGTCCCGGCCCAGCTGACTATGGGGCCCCCCAGGAGGGCAGATGGGTTTTGGGAGTGGGCCCATCACCTCAATTGTATGTCTAAAATGGTGTAATAATATTTTGGGGGAAATAATAAAATAAAATAAAATTTTAAAGAAATTAATTTTTTTATCTAGCATGATAAGATCATCAAAAATTGGTTTATGTTTGAATACACAAATAGTCATATGAATACATGAATAACTATTGTATGATTATACAATTTAGATCATTAAAGACCTAACTGTGTCTGTATGTCCACAGCTTTGACTTAGAATAACAAACATGTCATAGACAAAATAAGTCAGACAGGCATTTAGGAAGCACAAGTTTGGGTGAACAAAGTAGTAATAAGCCAAAGTGGAATGGGTTCTTTCCTCTATTTGCCCATAAGTGCTATCCTGATGAAAAGAGGCATAGTGTTATTATAGCAGCAAACCATCACAGTGACTGTTATTAATAAAATACATTGGCGTTAATGTATTTTATTAATCAGCAAAATGTTACATGTCTTGAGGCAGACTATATTAAAAAGGAAAAAAATAAAGACTGGTATAAGAGAGATGTGGCCAATAGAAGTTTAAAATCCACCTACTTATTTTATGCCCTCCTTTTCACCCTTACCATCACTACCCTCTCCCACCACACACACATACACACACATTCTCCTGTCTTCTCTGTCTGTCTGTCTCTGTCTCTGTCTATGTCTCTCTCTGTCTCTCTGTCTCCCTCTCTCTCTCTCTCTCTCCCTGTCTCTCTGTCTCTGTCGCTCCCTCCTCTCTTCAAATATTGGTGACCTTAATCCTTTTCTCAAGGTTTGGGCTTATTAGAGAATCGACTAGGATGAATCCTAGATAAAAGAACTATGTTTTGAAATTAGAAGATTCTTGCTTCTTGCATTTTGGAAAATATCTCATTAATTTCCCTTTACTAATGCCTCTTATTTAATTTTTTTCAGTCTAGGTGGAGCAGGTCAAATGGCTGAAAACCAAACAGAAGTGAGAGAATTTGTCCTGGCAGGCTTTTCACAGACAGCATCTATTGAGGCAGGGCTATTTGCTTTATTCCTTTTCTTCTATGTGTCCACTTGGGTGGGCAATGTTCTCATCATGGTCACTGTGGCCTCAGATAACCATCTGAATTCATCCCCCATGTATTTCCTTCTTGGAAACCTCTCTTTCCTGGATCTCTGTTATTCAACAGTAACTACTCCAAAGCTCCTGGCTGACTTTCTCAATAATGCAAAGCTCATTTCCTATGACCAATGCATAGTGCAGCTTTTCTTCCTGCACTTTGTAGGGGCAGCTGAGATGTTCCTGCTCACAATAATGGCTTATGATCGCTACGTTGCTATTTGTCGCCCGCTACACTATACAACAATCATGAGCCGGGGATTATGTTGTGTGTTGGTAGCTGCTTCTTGGATGGGAGGTTTTGTGCATTCTACTGTTCAGACGATCCTGACGATCCGTCTGCCATTCTGCGGACCAAACCATGTGGACAACTTCTTTTGTGATGTTCCTCCTGTCATCAAACTTGCCTGTGCAGACACATTTGTCATTGAATTATTAATGGTATCTAACAGTGGGCTGATCTCTACCACCTCTTTTGTGGTGCTAGTTTCTTCCTACACTACTATTCTGATCAAAATTCGCTCCAAGGAAGGGAGAAGAAAGGCACTCTCCACTTGTGGATCACACCTGATGGTGGTAACATTATTTTTTGGACCCTGTATTTTCATCTATGCTCGTCCCTTCTCCTCTTTTTCCGTGGATAAAATGGTGTCTGTGCTCTACAATGTTATCACCCCCATGTTGAACCCTCTTATCTATACGCTTCGAACAAAGAGGTCAAGTCAGCCATGCGGAAGCTATGGAATAGGACTGGACTTACTAGGAAAGAGCAGAGGACGTAAATTAAAGTGAGTCATTGAGAAAAGGGAATTGAAGATTAAGTCAGTTACTTTTTATGAAATGGTCTAATAATGCTAGAATAATTGATTTTATTCCACTCGGTGATTATATTCTTTATAATATTTTATGGTTTTATAATGATTTAACTCAGAAAGACTCCTTTTATGCAATCTCTGCTATGTTTTCTCTTCTCTGTAACAGGTTTCCTGTTTTTGTAATTAATTTGTTTTCTTTCATTATACATATATATATCATCTGATCAAATTATATTCAATATGTTAATATATTGAATATAATTAAGATTATCATATTGTAACATAGTGAGCGAGTTGCACTTTTGAAAACTCAGTGCTGTCTTTTTACTACAGGTTTTATTTTCTGTTCAATTTTCTTATTCTAAGTAAATTTCTATAATAAATTAAATATGGAATCTGTATTTTTATATATGCATAATTTGCTTTTAAGGTTATTTAATGGATCGCAATAATTCAGATTGATATTGTCATGCATCAGTTTTTTCACATCACCAGAATGTTATCACATAGAAGTTAAAAGAGAAATGAAATCGCCTCATGGTATGGGCTCAGATGCCCCTGTTTAAATTACAAGCCAACTGAATGTAGGCCAACTGAAACATTTACTGTGTGGTTTCCTTATCTGCAGCATGGACAGAACGACATCTCTCTGTACCTTAAATATACCTGTGTTGTCTGGGGTCTTGGTCATAACCAGGCTTCCAAATTCTTTTTTAATAACATAAAAACATAGGTAGTGAAATTTTAAATTGATGGTTTTCTTGAATGAGACAGAATTCAGAAGAACTCTAATTAGATTTTGAATTAGAGACTGTAAGATCTGAGGACCAGGGATGTGTCTCAAGAGAAAGAGCACTTGCCTAGCCTGTGGCACCAAATGATATCAACTACCTCAATACTGCTGAGTTTGTCCCCTAAACAATTAGTAGATTGTAAAATTATTTTTTTCACCCTTGCATTTTTAAATGATTTATAAAAATTCATTTACAAATAGATGTACAATCATAAGCATATTCATAACATTTTATGTTTATTGCTAATAGTTAAAATACTCTTATCATTATCGTACAAAATGACATTGATATTTGACATTAACATTTGTTTTCCCTGACATTTCCTCATTGACATTTGTTTTCCTTGGAGTTATTTTGACTAAATATAGACTTGTTAGAGCTTACTAAGATTTTATAATCACAGATAAGAACAAATCACCTACAAACGTAAGATTTGATACATATATAACAGAAACATAAAATAAAATGGGTTATAAATTTTATTCATATATATTATAACTTTCTTATTTAGTGTATTATAGAAATAGCCTTAACAACTAATGTGTATAGTATGGAAGTCAAGAGGATTAAATTAAAATCTGAAGTATTTATTTTATGAATTTTATATTTTCAGACTTAAGCAACTATTTATAGAATAATTCTTAGATATTAAATCACTTATAGATATTCAACTGTTAGTGCCAGCAAATTCATATTTCTCAATTCCAAACAGATGATAAAGAAATCCAGTTCAGAATAAGGAGATATTTAAATCATGTTAGCCATGTGGCTTTATTTATAGACTTGACATTATTTTTTTTAGCTATATTATTTTATTTTATTTTTTTAAAAGTATTTTATTATACCACTGTGAGATATACAATTACAATGACATACCATTAAAAAGTTCATATTTGGGGTTTGGTCATACGGTGTTCCAGCACCCATCCCTCCACCAGTGCTCATCTCCCACCACCAACTACCCGGTTCCCTCCCTTTTCTCCCAGCCCCTCTCCATGGCAGGTTCTTTATTTTTTTTTCTTTCTCTCTCTTTCTCTTTTCCTTCCCTTCTAAACTATGGATTACAGAACATACAGAACATACATTAAGGGGTTGGCATGTGTATCTTTTTGCCTGTATTTAATGCTCAGTTCTAGGTTGGTATTAGTACCCTTGACATTTGTTAGCACACTGTTCCATTTTGTCCTACCTAGCCTCTGACTCCCACATATTTGTGATAATTTCCACCATTGACAAGACCTCCTGTTACAAGGTCATATTTCACTTGACCTTGGATATTGGTATCATAATATGTACATATATATTTATGCCATGCAAATAAATGCAGTCATTCTGTATCTGTCTCTCTCCTTCTGCATAATTTCACTCAACATAATCTTCTCCATGTCCACGCATTTGTAGGCAAATTTTATAACTTCATTTTTCCTAACAGCTGCATTGTATTCCATAGTGTAGATGTACCAAAGCTTCTTTATCCAGTCATCGATTCTAGGGCACTCTGGTTGTTTCCAGAATCTGGCTATTGTGAATAATGCTGCTATGAACATAAAAGTAGGGATGGTGTTTCCGCTGCGTATTTTTGGCTTCCCAGAGTAGATTCCCAGGAGTGGTATGGCTGGGTCAAATGGGAGTTCAATTTCTAGTCTTTTGGAGGAAAGTCCATACTGTTTTCCAGAAAGGCTGTACCAGCCAGCATTCCCACCAACAATGGATGAGTGTCCCCTTTTCCCCACATCCACGCCAGCACTTGTTGTTCTTGCTCTTTGGAATATGTGCCAGTCTCTGTGATGTAAAGTGGTATCTCATTGTTGTTTTGATTTGCATCTCTCTGATGATTAGTGATGATGAGCATTTTTTCATATGTTTTTTGGCCATTCGAATTTCTTCCTTGCTGATGTTTCTGTTCATTTCTTCTCCCCATTTTTTGATGGGGTTGTTTGTTTTCTTCTTGGAAAGTTCTACCAGTGCCTGATATATCCTGGATATTAACCCCTTATCAGATAGGTATTGGGTGAATATTCTTTCCCATTCTGTGAACTTCCTTTGTCTCTTAGTCACTGTTTCTTTTGAGGTGCAGAAGCTTTTTAGTTTCATGTAGTCCCATATGTTTATCTTTTCTTCTAGTTGCTTTGTTATTGATATTTCATCTTTGAAGATGCCTTTAGCTTCAATGTTGTGCCAATGGTTTGTCAATCTTGTTTAATTTTTCAAAGAACCAGCTCTTGATTTCATTAATCTTTTTGGATTTTTTTTTTTTTGGTTTCCAACTCATTGATTTCCTCTCTAAGTTTTATAATTTCCTTTTTTCTGCCTGGGTTGGGCTCCTTTTGTTGGTCTTTTTCTAATATCTTCAGCTCTGTAGTCAGGTTATTTATGTGGGCCCTTTCTTGTTTCTGATGAAGGCTTGCAGAGCTATAAACTTCCCTCTTAACACGGCTTTTGCCATGTCCCACGAGTTCTTATAGTTAGTGTGTTCATTTTCATTTGTTTCCAGAAATTTTTGGATTTCCTGTTTGATTTCTTCTATGACCCATTTGTTGTTCAGGAGTGAGCTGTTCAGTTTCCAGGTGTTTGGTTTGACTCCCTGTTTCTGTGTACGGTTAACTTCCATTTTCAGTGCATCATGGTCTGAAAAGATAGTTGACACAATTTCTATCTTTTTATTTTATTGAGGTATGCTTTGTGGCTCAGCATGTGGTCTATCTTGGAGAATGTTTCATGTGCACTAGAGAAAAATGTGTATTCAGCTTTTTTGGCATGAAAAGCCCTGTATATATCCACTAGCTCTCTTTCTTCCATTTCTTCCTTCAGGGCCAATATTTCCTTGGTGAGTTTCAGTCTTGTTATTCTATCCATAGTTGATAGAGCAGTGTTGAAGTCTCCAACTATTATTGTGCTACTGTTAATGTCTTCTTTGAGGTCTCTTAGCAGTTGTTTTATGTATTTTGCCGACCCCTCATTGGGTGCATATATGTTTAGTAGTGTAATTTCTTCCTGGTATACACACCCTTAATTAATTAGAAATGGCCTTCGTTGTCCCTTCTAACCTTTTTCAGCCTGAAGTATATATTATCTGATACTAGTATGGCCACACCAGTCTGTGTTTGCTCTGATTATTCAGATATGTTTCTTGTAGACAGCATACTGTTGGGTTCAATTTTTTAATCCATTTTGTTACTCTGTGTCTCTTAATTGGTGCATTTAGATCGTTGACATTGAGAGAGATTATTGTCATCGGATTTTGTGCCATATTTCTGTTTGTGCTTGTTGTGCTTTTGGGTTTGGTCGTCTTACAGTAGTCCCTTCAGTCCTTCTTTTAAAGTTGGTTTTGAGTCCATGAAGTTCCTGAGTTGTTGCTTATCCATGAAGTTGTGTATTTTTCCTTCATATCTGAATGTGAACCTGGGCGGATAAAGAATTCTTGGTGAGGCCTGCAGTTCATTGAGCCTTTTAACAATATCCCACCATTGTTTTCGGACTCGGAGTGTTTCATCAGAGAAGTCTGCTGTAAATCTTAGGGATGTTCCTTTGTATGTGATTTCCTTCTTTGATCTTGCTGCTTTCAGTATTCTATCTCTGTCTATAGTTTTTGTCATTCTAATTAAGATGTGTCTTGGAGTATTTTTTGTTGGGGTTTCTTTTAGATGGTATCCTACGGGCCTCCTGGATCTTGAGTCAAGCATTCTTTAGTTCTGGGAACTTTTCAGCAATGATGGCTTTGACAGTTTCTTCTTCGTCAGGGTTTTCTTCTTGCCCTTTGGGACCCCAATGATCCGTATGTTGTTTTTCTGGCTTCATCCCGATTATCTCTTGTTGTCTATCTTTATTAATTGTGAGTCTTTTTTCCATCTTCTGGTGTTGTGTAGAGAATCTTTGGAACTCGTCATCGAGATCACTAATTCTTTCTTCAGTAGCTATTATTCTGCTATGATGGCCTTCCACTGTGTTTTTCATTTCATTTACTTCATTTTTAATAGCTGTCATTTCCATTTTCATTTTCCTCACTTCTTCTCTCATGTCCTCTTGTATTTTATTGATTTTGCATTGCATTGCTTCTTTGAGTTTCTTATGCATCCTTAACAATTCTTTCCGAAATTCCTTATCAGAGAGCTTATACTCATCGGTATTGCTTGGCTCATCTGGACTAGTGACTTTACTCCCTGAACTTGATGGAATTTTGCATTGCTTTACCATTATGACTATTGTAGGCTGCAAATGTGAGTTCTTGGGTGACTAGATAGCACAGTTAGTAGGTGGCTGGTCTGTTTGCAGAGTTTGGGTGGGTGGCAAGGAGTGTAGGACCAAAGGTTCACTGGTACCTCATGCAAGATAGATAGTAAGAGGATCATCTGCATGGTTTTGAGTTTTGGGATGTGGGTGTAGTGTTCTGGCCTGTTCCCTGGGGCTGATAGGGTCCGTGGAGACACAAGGATCACACACACACCTGTGGGGCAGGCTGCCTAGAGTTGACTTTAGAATCAAATTAGTCTTTACTAAAATTCCCAATCAGTATTAACAGCAAAGGAAGTAACTTTTGGTCAAAATACAATAGAATTGAGACAATTAATCATAAAAAATAAATCTGTTTATTTTTCATTAGAGATCAATATATCATCTATTGCTTTAAAAGCATTCATCACAGATAATTGGCATACAAAATATTTAGGAACTTAAATATATTCTAAAATTTGAGAATATAAATATATATAACATAAACATTTTATAACTTATTTGTCTTTTTTTTCCAAAGATAAAACAAAATAGATTAAAATAAAAATAAACGTTAAAAGATAACTTTTATGATATGTGTATTTTAGCACATTTTTTGGTGAGGTGTTTTATTTACTTCACTGTATCACTGTCTTCCCATATATCACCGAATGCTCGAGCGGGCACCGTAATATCTCCATATGTCCTGTCTCATGCTAGTAGAGCCCAGGATATCTGCTTGCTCCAGGAACATAAAGAGCCTCAAACCATTCCATCAGGTCATGGGAATGAGGTTTGTAATTGTTACTGGTATTTGGCATATCAAATATGACACGGGAGGCTTGCCAGGCTCTGCCGTGCAGGTGGCATACTCTTGTAGTCACCTCTAAATCCAGCAGTTATTGATGAACCATGACCCAACAAGCGGCCACACGAGCCAGGCTGTAATAGGCTCTTCTGCTGGGTGGAGTTCTGACCAGAGGGAAGTCCAGATGTGGAAAATGGCGGCCCTCATGGAGTGGGGGGTCATCTGGCTTGTTGCGAGGCTCTGCTGGGGTGTCGGGTCAGGGTTAGAACCCACCATCCCTCCAGGGTGCCTCGTGAGTGGCTGGGCACAGGGAGAGCTTGTAGCAGCTCTGCCCCCATAATTTTTTTTAAATTATACTATCATGAGTCAAAAACAGTAACAATAATGGACAACAAATGGAGACGTTATTGGTGCCTGCTCGAGCAAATCAATGAACTCGGGAAGACAAGTGATACAAGTCATACCATCATGTGTTGGGAGCCACTGGGGTCTTCAAAAGTACCAGGAAATGAGTTTCCTTCTACCTCCAAAGCTTCATGGGAAATGGATGAAAACTCAGGAATCCGCACAGTTTTAAAAGACTTTAGTAACACAGGTTCTGATATACAATGCAAGAACAGGAAAAACTCCGACTCTGGGTTCTGGCTGGAATCTGTCCACGTTTAGGCCAAGATGGCTGCCACCACATGTTGAAATCCAACAGAGAATAGAGAGGACGGAGAGAGGGAAAATGCTGAGGGAAGCCAAAAAAGGCAAAAAGGGCCTTCTCTCTTCTCCTATCTTATTTTATAGATAGAAATCCACCAAAACTTCCCAGCCAGGCCCATCGTGGGCTGGGCTGTCTAGAGTTGAACACATGTAAACAATTCTATTGAAATGCAGCACTTCAGGTGTGTCTTTTGACTTTGCAAGTGCCAGAGCTGATTCAAAAACCTCCCTAGCAGAGCTGGGAGGGGCTGCAAGTTAAGTGTAGCTGGAGCTTAAAGTAGGGTGTGTCACCCAACAATCATGAGATGTACAAGTACAGAGATGTTCATGATTGGAGTTCTGTCATAAAATGTTCCAGCACCCTTCCTTCTACCAGTTCACATTTCCAGCACCAATGTCCCCGGATACTCTCCCCTGCCCTCACCAGCCTGCCTCTATAGCAAGCACTTTCCTCTTCTCTCTCATTCTCTCTCCCGTCTATATGTTGTGGCTTGCTGCACATACATTTAGGGGTTATCATGCTTATCCCTTTGCCTACATTCAATGCTCAGTTTGAATCTGGCATTACCATTTTCAAATGCTAGCAGAACACTGGTGTGTATTTATATCCCACAAATGAATGCAGTCAGTCTATATCTGTCTTTTTCCTTCTGACTAAGCATGATACTCTTCATCTCTATCCATTTGTAGGCAAAGGTTTTTTCCTGACAGCTGCATAGTATTCTATTGTGTAGATGTATCATGTTTTATTTATCAGTCTTCTGTTCTTGGACACTTAGATTGTTTCTATATTCTGGCTATCATGAATAATGCTGTAATGAATACAGAATTATGTGGGATCTTAAAGGCAGAGTACCTCCCAATGTCTGCTAAGACAGTTAAGGGAAGGATTCTGAACCTGGCCAAGACTATAAATAGGGGCCCTAGGAGAGCAACCTGGGGGAGGAGCTTCCGGACTGAGAGAGCAGTGGCCTCTGGTGCCTGGCCAACATCTAGGCCATGGGGTCTCTGGTGCCTGAGCCTGATGGTCAGCACCAGGAAGGAGAAGCTGCTCCTGATGCCTAGACCCATGGGCCAGCACCAGAGCCATAGTTCCTGGATAATACCAAGGGCTAGCATCAAAGTTACAGGGCTACAGAACTTCAGGGCTGCTGAGTATTAGGACCACTCACAGCAGAGCAACAAGAGGAACTCAAAAAATTAGGTAGGGATTCAGAGATACAAGACTTAGTAGCAAAAGATGAAACAGGTAACTAGAGAAATAGGGATACAGCCAAGGAGTCCAGAGAAAAGAATCCCTGAAGAGAAAAGCCTTAGCAGAAAGGACCTAAGGAAAAGGTCCTGGAAGGAGACATCCTGGGAGAGGACAAAAAGCAGGAAGCCTTGAGAGGCTTCCTGAAGTGAGAGGCATCCGGAAGTGAGAGGCCCTGGTTAGAGGAGCCCACACAGACCCTCCAAATAGAGAGCAGCTTGCAGGAAAACCTGATGAGAGGAGCCTACACAGAAACTCCCCAAAAAGAGAGAGAGCAGCCTATAAGGAGAAACTACAGGGACAGAGACAGAGGTCCAGGAGAGATTCTTGGGGCCCTAATGGAATGAGTACTGGTGGGGACCCAGCTAGGCCCCAGCATCATCTGTCACTATGACAGATGATGATTACTAGGGCTCACCCCCGAGCCCTAATAATGTTAAGGCTATGGAATCCAAAGGAGGTCCCTTGAGCATGGGACCTTGGGACCTCCATGAGGGGAAGCTGCTGGGCTCTAAACATCTAGTATTGGGGCCTGACACTTTCCTGCCATAAGGTCCTAGGGGGCAGGGCCCAGAGGTGGGTCTTGTTCTCAGGGCAGTAGAGTTTCCAAGAGTTTAAACATACGTGAAAGATATCTGTGCTTATCCAATAAGATGGATAAGCAAGTGTGCTTATCCATTTTCAGGCAAATGATTTACATCTAAGGTGAGGCAGATTGTGCTTGGTCTTTTAACCTCTGACCACAGTAATATGTAATCAATGATTGTTACCTTGCAAATGTTATTACCTTGCAAATGCTAAGTCAGTAATTGTTATCTATTCTGATGGTTCAGGATGCTACATGATTTGTGCTTGTACCCCTCCACCCAAGATTTGTGTAAAAGGCTTAATCTGTGCTCAGTAAAACAGGACTGCTTTCCAGCACCGCTCCTACCCACCCTGCCCCCGCTGTGTTGTGTTTGTGTCTTTCATTTTCTTTCTGTTACAGCGGCAAGGCAGAGGCTTCTTCCCAAGTCCTTCCCTCTCCTTTCGCAGGGATGAAGTCAGGCAAGGTCCAGGTCTCCCTCATTTGTGCTGGGGGGTCGCTAGCCAGGGTCCCAGATAGGAGCCATAATCCCCCCCCAATACAGTTATTTTTAAGCCTTAACAGAAGGGAAGATAGTGTTTCTGCTGTGTTTTGGGGCCCTCGGGAATATTCCCGGGAGTGGTATTGCTGGGTTAAATGGGAGCTCAATATCAAGTTTTTGGTGGGATGTCCATATTTTTCTCCCAAAACACTGGGCCAGTTGGCATTCCACCAACAGTGAATGAGAGTCCCTTCTACCCAGCACTGGTTGTTCTTGTTCTTTTGGATGTGTGCCTGTCTATTTGGTGGGAGATGATATCTCATTGCAGTTTGATTTGCATCTCCTGATGATTAATGATGAAGAGCACTTTTTCATATACCATTTGGCCATTAAATTTCTTCTTTTTGGAGGATTCTGTTAATTTCTTCTCCCCATTTTTTAATGGGGTTAATTTTTCTTGTAAAATTCTACCAGTGTCTTGTATATTCTTGATATTAGCCGCTTATCAGATTGGTATTGGGTAAATATTTTTCCCATTATGTGGGCTGACTTTGTATCTTGGTCACCATTTCTTTTGAGGTGCAGAATGTTTCAGTTTTATATAATCCCATTTGTTTAGCTTTTCTTCCATTTGCTTTGTCAATGGTGTCTCATCTTTTAAAATGCCTTTAGTTTCAATGTTGTAGAGACTTTTCCTATGTCTTCTTCGATGTACCTAAGAGATTCAAGTCTGATGTTGAGATCTTTTATCCAATGTACTGTGAATTTTATGCATAGCTTTAGGAGGTCTAATTTCATTTTTTGCACTTAGCTTCCTAGTTTTCCCAGCACCACTTGTTGAAGAGGCTTTTTTTTGCTCCACTTTGTCTGTTTTGCTCTTTTATCAAAGATTAAATAATCATATATTTGAGGATGTCTGTCAGAATACTCACAAGGAAAGAGAAATAGAGAACCCAAAAATAGACTCAGGAACAAAATGTGGGACATTACATTTTTGTGATGTCTTTTTTTTGTGGGGCGGTCACCTGGCAATGATAAGGGGTTACTCCTGGCTCTGCACTCAGGAATTACTCCTGGCGGTGCTTAGGGGACCATATGGGATGCCGGGATCAAACCCAGGTCGGCCGGGCGCAAGGCAAACACCCTACCCACTGGACTATCCCTCCGGCCCCTTTTTGTGATGTCAAAAGATCATCAGAGATTAACTTTGAGAGTCTATATGCCATGAAACAAGAGAATCTAGAAGAAATGAACAAATTCTTGATTTCCTATAACCTCCCAAGGCTGAAGAAGATTTGGAATGCCTGAAAAAGCCTATCACCATTGAGTAAATTGAAACAGTAATCACAAGTCTGCCCAAACACAAAAGCCCAAGTCCAGATGAATTCACTAGTGCATTCTTCCAAACCTTTAAAGAGGATCTACTCTCTGTCCTTTGCAAGCTTTTCCAGGAAATAGAAGAAACAAAAACACTCCAAAATAGCTTCTATGAGGCCTGACACCCAAAGCAGACATAGATATCACTAAAAAAGAAAACTACATACCAATTTCCCTGATGAACACATGCTTCAAAAAATACTAGCAAATAGAATCCAAAGAGTCATCAAAAAGACTATGCCTCATGACCATTAGGATTTATCCTAGGAATGCAAGGAAGGTTCAACATCGCATGTCAATCAACATAATTGATTGACATGTTCAATCAATTTTCCAATTATTGGGCATATTGATGTGATTAATAAATCACATCAATAAGAGAAAAAGTGAAAACCATATGATCATATCAATAGATGCAAAGAAAGCATTTGACAAGATCCAACACCCTTTCATGATGAAAACTCTCTAAAAATGGGAATTTAAGGACCTTTCCTCAATAGAGTCAAAGCCATCTACCACAAGCCCACAGAGAGCATCATTCTCAATGGAGAAAAACAGAACGCCTTCCTTAAGATCTGGGACAATACAAGGTTGTCACTCCCACCACTTCTATTCAATATAGTACTGGAAGTGCTTGCCATAGCAATTATGGAAACAAAGGACACTAAGAGCATACAGATAGGAAAGCAAGAATTCAAGTTGTCACTATTTGCAGATGACATGAATTTTTAATTAATATTTTATTATACCACCTTGAGATATACAATTACAAAGATGTTCTCATTTGGATTTCAGTCATATAGTGCTCCAGCACCCATCCCTCCACATACCCCATATCCCATATTCCACCACCAATGTCTCAAATTCCCTCCCTCCTCCCCCAGCCTGCCTCTATGGTAGGTTCCTTAACTCTTCTCTCTCTCACTCTGTCTTTCTCACTCTCTCTTCCTTCTCTTACACATTGTGGATTGCAATACATACATTTAGAGGTTATCATGTGTATCTTTTGCCTATATTCAATACTCAGTTCTAGGCTGGTATCATTTCAATGATTATTAGCACACTGTTCCTTTCTCTGTCTTACCTAGAGAACCCTAAACTCTACCATAAAGCTCCTGGAAACAATAGATTCCTATAGTAGAGTGGCAGGCTACAATATACCCCCAAAGTCAATGGCTTTTCTATATGCAAATAATTAAAGAGAAGAAAGGGATATTAAGGAAATGATCCCATTCACAATTGTGCCACAGAAAATTAAAAACTTAGGAATCAGTTTAACTAAGAATGTAAATGACCTCTACGAAGAAAACTACAAAATGCTGCTTCAAGAAAAAAAGAGGACATAAGAAAATGGAGACATATTACATTCCCTGCTCATGGGTAGGGAGAATTAACATTGCATAATGACAGTACTCTCTAGAGCCTTATGCAGATTAAATGTGGTCCCTATAAGGATACCCACGACATTCTTCAAATATACACGACATTCTTCAAATATACACGACATTCTTCACGACATTTTCCAAACACTTCTGAAATTTGTATGGAATAATAAATTAGCACAAATAACTAGAGCAATCCTTGGTAAAAAGAGGATTGGAGGTATCACCTTCCCTAACATCAAATTGTACTAAAAAAGCAGTGGTAATTAAAACAGCATGGTATTGGAGCAGGAGCAGACATGTAGGCCTATGGAATAGACTAAGTATTTTCACACACATTCTCAAATATACAGTCACTTAATCTTTGATAAACGAGAAAAACAATGTATTTGTTTTTATGTTTTTTCTTCTGCTATGTTTCTTTTTTTGCTTGTTTCAGTAACCTGCCTATACACATTTGGCTTTAGTGTGTAAATAATTGTTTGTGATGATTATCAGGGCATTTACACCTAGTTTCAGTCTTTGCACTTATGCTCTCCAGGGTCACACAGCTAGCCACAATGCTCACCTACTATTATTTATGTTATGATGACGGTCTATGCTTTGTTGTGGTGTCAAGAGTCACAAATATCACTGTCACTGGTGTTGTGCTTGATAATGGGGCTGGAACTCAGAGCATCACACTGGCAAGACTTGATCACTTGATCACTTGAATCCTGTTATTCATCAATTGGCTCGGCGGGTGCCAGTAACATTTCCATTGGACCCTATCACGTGCCAATGTAGCCCAACGGCATCTGGTTGACTCAGGAATATGAAGAGCCTCAAACCGTTCCTTCAGGATCTTGAAAAGGAAGTCTGACCATCTTGTAGGTGGGCGGCCACGTGATCTTTTGACATCCCGTGGGATCCAGTCAGTAACGGCTATAGTCCAGCGGTCATCTCCAAATCGCATTACATGTCCAGCCCATCTGATTTTCGATGCCTTGGCAAATGAGACAGCGTTCCTGATTGTGGAATAGCGATGGAGGTAGGAACTCTGGATTCATTCTCTCACTTGAGTGAGGCGTGATATTCCAAGCATAGCTCTTTCGATTCCTCTCTGGGAGACCGAATAGCATTCTCATCCTGCTTTCGTAGGGCCTAGGTCTCTGAGGCGTATGTTAATGCTGGGAGAATGGTGGAGTCAAAGAGATGTGCCCGGGTGGGAATGTCGACTTGTACAACCTTTCTGGAAAACAATATGGACATTCCTCCAAATACTAGAAATTGAGCTCCCTTTTGACCCAGCCATACCACTCCTGGGAATATACCCTGAGAAGCCAAAAACACACAACAGAAACACAATCCACACTTTTATTTTCATAGCAGCACTATTCACAATAGCCAGAACCTGGAAAAAACCAGTATGCCCGAAAACTGATAACTGGATAAAGAAACTGTGGTACATCTACACAATGGAATACTATGCAGCTATTAGGAAAAATGAAGTTATGAAATTTGCCTATAAATGGATGGACATGGAAAGAATCATGTTGAGTGAAATTAGTCAGAAGGAAAGAGAAAGACATAGAATGACTGCATTTATTTTCATGACATAAATATACTAGGTGATCTTACCAAAAGTGGAAATTACCAGAAGAGTGTGGGAGTCAGAGGTTAGGTAAGATAGAGAAGGAACATGTGTGAATAAATGTCAAAGGTCTGATACCAACATAGAACTGAGCATTAAATACAGGTAAAAAAATGCAAATGATGGCTTCTAAGTTGTATGTAGTGCAACCCACAATGTGTAGGAGAAAGAAGAGAGAGAGAGAGGGAGAGAGAGAGGAGATAAAGAACCTGCCATTTAGGCAGGCCATGGGGGGGGGGAGGGAATTGGGGACATAGATGGTGGGAGATGGGCACTGGTGGAGGGCGGGGTGCTGGAACACTGTGTGATCCAAACCTCCAAATGTGAACAACGTTGTAATTGTATATCTCACAGTGGTATAATAAAATGTTTTAAAAAAAAGAGATGTGCCCGGAGCTGGAGGTTCTTTGTCATTTTAGCTATTTCTTCGATGCCTTTGAAGGCATTCCATGATGCTCCCTTCCTCCAGTGCAGCTCAGGTTTTAGGTCGTTCATCATATTGACTTCTCGACCTAGGTACACATAACTGCTGTATTCAGAGATGTTTGTTCCATTGAGAGTGAATGGGGCCTCTGGAACTAGTTCAGTTTTTATAAACATAGTTTTCTTTAGATTCAGCTGTAGAACTATCTTTCCACATTCTCAGTCGAAGTCAGCCAGCATTTGTGCAGCTTGGCTAATGTTTGGTGTTATTAGAACAATGTCATCAGCGAAGAGGAGGTGGTGTAGTTGCCGACCATCTATCTTCACTCCCATTCCTTCCCATTCTAATTGTCGCATGATGTTCTCAAGAGTGGCACTGAAGAGTTTTGGTGAAATGGTATCACCCTGTTGAACCCCCTATTTGACATAAATGATCACTTTTTTGTAGAATGATGAGATCCTGGTGGTGAATCCATCATACAGCTCACAAAGGATCTTGATGTATTGGGTTTGAACACCCTGTATGGCTAGGGCTTCGGTGACTGCTTCAGTCTCCACAGAATCAAAAGGATTCAGTAAATCAATGAATGTGAGACAAAGCGGCATCTTGTACTCCCTACAAACCTCAATGAGCTTGGTTTACTCTGTGAATAAGGTCGATTGTGCTAAATCCTTTCCAGAAGCCAACTTGCTCTCATGGTTGTCCTTCATCTAGTGTTCTGCCAATCCTGTTCAGGATGACTTGTGTAAACAGCTTGTAGATGATGGACAACAGGCGGATGGGATGATAGTTGCCCGATGTCGTGAATGTCTCCCTTCTTGAGCAGTAGAACTGTCCTGCTGGTTTTCATTGGGAGGTTACCTTGCATTCGGACAGGTAGCGTGTGAAGAGCCAAGCTAGTGTATTAATGAGTTCCGATGGCAGATTCTTCAGGTGTTCAGGTCTGACTTTGTCTGTGCCTGGTGCTGTTCCCTTCTTTACTGACGAAATGCATGTCGGATTTCAGAAGGGAGAGCTTTGGGAATGACATATCCATCCTGTGGAATTTGGTATGTTGGTAAGTGGATGTGACTATCAAAAAACTTTAAGTAGAAGTCATGGATAATCTTCTCCATTGCCTTTCTGGAAGATATGATAGATCCATCAGGGCGTCAGAGGGCAGTCATCTTGGTCTTATAGTTGGTGAAGGACAGGCGGGCGGTGCAAATGCTTTTCCCGGCTTCTGGTATATCTTCCAGTATTTCTGCTCTTCTTTCTTTGAGGTCTTCTTTTTATCACTTCTCTGCACCATTTGGCAAGCGTGGACGTTAGCATTTGGTCTCCTGTGCTCACGCCTTGCCACGTTGGCGAATGAGCTTGAGAGTTTCTGAAGACAGGCGTCCTTTTGTGTCTTTCTCTCTCTCGGCATTCTTCGCACAATCATGGAGGTGCTGAACCAGTCCATCGTATTGTTCATCAATGTTGTCAATGATGGTATCTTCCCATGTTGCTGCAATGGTGTCAAAGAGTTCCAGTTGGTGGTCGTTCTGGGAGTTCTCTTCTAAACTTTGCAGCCTTTTCTCCCTGTTGCAGGAAGTAGAATTTTGCACGAAGAAGACAGTGGTCCGATCCTGTTTGGAATTTGGGGATGACAGCAACATCGGTCAGACAAAACTGTCGATTGAAGATGATGTGGTCAATTTCATTTGTGGAACTGTCCACCAGGAGATTCCCATGTCCAACGTTTCGCTTCAGCCTTCTGGAACTGTGAGGTTCCATGAATGGGCTTGGTGGACATGATGAACTCAGAGAGTCTCTCACCCCATTCGTTCCATTCTAGGCCATGGGTCCTGATGTGGAGTTCTTCAGCTGATCTTCTCGGTCCTATCTTGGCATTAAAATCACCAACTATGATCTTGTAGAAAGTGTGATCTTTCTTATAGAACTCCTCCAGTTCCATGTAAAATTTCTCAATTTCATCTCCTTTGTATGTGGATGTTGGTGCATAGACAATGAAGATAGAAATTGCTGGCAGTGGGCCACATTAAAATCATCGACTATGATCTTGTAGAAAGTGTGATCTTTCTTATAGAACTCCTCCAGTTCCATGTAGAATTTCTCAATTTCATCTCCTTTTGTATGTGGATGTTGGTGCGTAGACAATGAAGATAGAAATTCCTGGCAGTGGGCCACATTTCTTCAAGTGTAATCGTCCTATTCGGTTTGTTAGGCATTCAAATGAATCAATTTTGATGGCCATGTTCGTGTTGACAAGGACACCAATGCCACCGATGCCTCTTTTAAGTCGCATGTTCCAAGGGAACAATTCTTCTCTGGTGTCAAATACAGCATGATGAGACTGATGCCTCCCTTGTCTCAGTCAGAGCAATGATTTTGTACTTGATATTTTGCTCTTGCACCATCAGATCCTCAATATATGCTTCTGATGCCAGCGTATGTGCATTGAAAATACAGATAGTCATTTTAGTTCTTTGTTTTGGCAGCCTAGGATGGCCGAAAAATTTTATCAGGCACTGCTTGTTCACCTTTCTTACTGCTGCCGTATTAAGGGCTCTTTCAGGGTCAGGAAAATAAACTTTTCTTTACTGGTTTTAGCATATCAAACACACATTGGACAGCTTGCCAGGCTCTGCCGTGTGGGCGCTATACTCTCATTACTTTGTGGGGCTCTCTCACAGGGGTGGGTAGAATATTCATGGTAATTTGGAGGTAAATCGTGTGTGCAACTGGAAAAATGGTATCTGCTCTGCTGGGTGTATCTGCGTCTGTGGCTCAAGCATTCCTGGGCTTGAAATACTCTCCTCTGAAGGGCGGGTCTCTGCAGGATGGGTCCTTGTAGGCTGGGTTTCTGACAAGCTGTGCTGGAGACTGGATTAATCTATTGGGTGGAGATCTTATGAGCTGTGGAGTTTGGATGGTGAAGATCACTGCCAGCAAGGTGTGGGGGTTTCTTTGGGCTCTTCCGAGGCTCCATTGGGATAATGGACTCGGGTTGGAAGTTGCTCTCCTGGTCCATGGAATGCAGGGGGTTCAGCGGGGAAAGCTGGTTTCTGCTCTGCTGGGTGTATCTGTGTCTGTGTCTCAAGCATTCCTGGGCTTGAAATACTCTTCTTCTGAATGGCGGGTCTCCGCAGGGTGGGTCCTTGCAGGCTGGGTTTCTGACAAGCCGGACTGGAGACTGGATTAATCTGTTGGGTGGAGATCTTATGATCTACCACACCTTGTTGGCAGTGATCTTCACCATCCACACTCTGCAGCTCATAAGATCTCCACCCAACTGGCAAGACAGGCCCCGAATTATCTGAATATTCTACAATTCAAATAACACTCATAACTATAAATTATTCAGGATAAATGAGAATGTATATTCAAATACAAATATATATATAAAGTTTTCTAGTATTTCTGAAGAAACTGATATATTAAAAATATTCTGTGTGCAAAAAACCAGAATGATACAATTAACACTAGTTGATTAAATATACAAGCTAACACCAGATAATCTTATACTGGGGTACACTTATTCTGATAAAGACTATATCTGAAAATAACCCCAAATAATTATTCTGTTCATTGTTTAGAAAATATCAAAAATACCACAAATAATGATTATGTTCAGTGTTGGAATATTAAACACTGTAATAATGAGGAAGGGAAATATAAAACTAGTTAAGTAAGTCTAAACAGTACTATTTTAATTAACCATTATTCATGAAGGTCAGACACACATGGAAAAGAAATAAAGTGTGGTAAGAATTTTATAAAAGGACTGTTCTACACTCAAAGTAAATAATGACCAGAATTGAAAGACTGGGAGAAAATATTTGCCTTATCACTCATCTTATAAAGGGGTGATAAAAACTTCATCACAAAAACGTTCTTTAAGGAACAGAAATTTCCTTAAAAAGATACAGATGGCCAAAAAGATGGGGCTGGAATGATAGTCCATTTGGTAGGGCATTTGCCTTGCATCCAGCCGATCTGGGTTCTATCCCAGGCAGCCCATAGGATCCTTCATGCATTGCCAGGAGTGATTCCTGAGCACAGAGCCAGGAGTAACCCTGAGCATCACTGGGTGTGACCCAAAAAGAAAAACAAACAAACAAACAAAAAATACTGGCTTCCCATAGATGATCTATTTGCTCGAGCAGGCACCAGTAACATCTCAATATGTCCTGTCACATGAGAGATGGCCCAAAAGCATCTGCTCGCTCCAGGAACATAAAGAGCATCAAACCATTCCATCAAGTCATGAGAATGAGGTATATAATTGTTACTGGTATTTGGCATGTCAAATACAACACAGATAGCTTGCTGGGCTCTGCCATGCGGGTGGGATACTCTTGTAGTCATCTCAAAATTCAAGCATTTATTTATTTATTTATTTATTTATTTATTTATTTATTTATTTATTTTCAAATTTTATTCACTGTATCACTGTCTTCCCATTCATCATCGATTTGCTCGAGTGGGCACCAGTAACATCTCCATATGTCCTCTCTCTTGCTAGTAGAGCCCAAGGGCACCTGCTTGTTCCAGGAACATAAAGAGCCTCAAACCATACCATAAGGTCATGGGAATGAGTTCTATAACTGTTACTGGTATTTGGCAGATCAAATACGACACGGGTAGCTTGCCAGGCTCTGCTGTGTGGGTAGCATACTCTTCAAATTTTATTACACCACTTTTAGGCATACAATTGCAAGATGCTCATGTAGAGTTTTGGTTCTACAGTGTTCCAACACCCATCCCTCCACCCGAACCCATCTCCCATCACCAATGTCCCCATCTCCCTGCCCCCTCCCACACCTCAACTACTTGATGGGTTCTGTATGTCTTTTCTCTCTCTCTCTCTATCTCTCCCTCCGCCTAACTTTCCTACACATTGTAGAATGCAGTACATTAAAAGGAAAAACTGTTTCCACTAGTTTGATGGACCGTGCGGCCGCCGTGGCCGTGTGACTTAGGGACCTCATGGTCAGCCTCTGCACAGTGAAGGTGGTGGCTAGTGTGGTGGGCGAGTCTCATCTGGATGTTTCCGGGAAGCCCCAGAGGTCATGGGACCACTCCCAAAACCCATCTGTCCTCCTGGGAGCCCCATATTCAGCTGAGCCTGGGGAGAACCAAGTTCCAGCTTCCCCAGCAGTGTTTGAGGCTCAGCATGCTATGGCTGTTTGCCTCAGGGCAGCTCCTGGGCTAGGGCACCCAGGCTCGGACAAAAATGGAGGGGGAAGGGCCAACCCCAGCTCCATCTGACGAATTCCGGTGATATCCGCTTCCGGAGCTGCCTATCTGGGCTCGAAATTGTTTTGCTCGGTTAATCTGGTCTTGTTTTGGTTTCAGTCATACAGTGTTCCAGCACCATCCCTCCAGTGCCCACTTCCCACCACCAATGTCCCCTGATTCCCTCCCACCTCCCCAGCCTCTCTCTCTCTCTCTCTCTCTCTCTCTCTCTCTCACTATCTCTCTCTCTCTTCTCTCTTATGTATTGTGGTTTGCAATGCATACATTTAGAGGTTATGTATATCACTTTTGCCTACATTGAGGTAGCATCCCTCCCGGGCAGGCTGATATATTGCAGCATCCGGACAGTGAAGGTGGCAGCTAGTGTGGTGGGCAAGTCTCATCCGGCTGCTTCAGGACCCCCAGAGGTGATGGGCCTACTTCCAAAAAACCATCTGTCTTCCTGGGAGGCCCCATGGTCAGCTGAGCCTGGGGAGAGACGAGTTCCAGCTTCCCCAGCCACGTTTGAGCAGGATTCAAGCATTTATTGATGAACCGTGCAGCTGGAAAGCGGCCGCACAAGCCAGGCTGTGATTAGCTCTTCTGCTGGACGGAGCTCTGATGAAAGGGGAGTCCAGATGTGGAAAATAGCGGCCCTCATCGTGTGGGGGTTCCTCTGGTTTCTTGTGAGCTCTCTGCTGGTGTGGCAGGCCAGGGCTAGAACCCACCATCCCTCCCGGGCACTCGTGATCAGCTGTGCACCGGGAGAGCAGGTAACACCTCTCGCCCTGTGTGTGTTAGTCTCAAATAAATGTCTAAAAAAAAAGAATAACTGCATTTATGTGTGGTATATAAAAAAAAGCAGCATGATACCAATATCCAAGGCCAAGTAAAACATGGATGAGGAGGTCTTGTCAGTGGTGGAATCTAATGCAAGTGTGTGGGGAGTCAGAGGTTAGGTAAGACAGGGAAGGGAACAGTGTGCTAATAATTGTTGGAAATGATAATAGCAGCCTAGAACTGAGCAATGAATGTAGGCAAAGTGATATACATAACCTCTAAATGTATG
The DNA here is from genome assembly GCA_021461705.1 of Cryptotis parvus. NCBI lineage: Eukaryota > Metazoa > Chordata > Mammalia > Eulipotyphla > Soricidae > Cryptotis > Cryptotis parvus. The sequence goes on along the minus strand of JAJIBD010031076.1, from coordinate 14,173 downwards.
CATTGCAAACCACAATACGTAAGAGAAGAGAGAGAGAGATAGTGAGAGAGAGAGAAAGAGAAAGGCTGGGGAGGTGGGAGGAATCGGGACATTGGTGGTGGGAAGTGGGCACTGGTGGACCGATGGGTGCTGGAATGCTGTATGACTAAAACCAAACATGAACATTTTTAATTGTATATCTCATGGTGGTATAATTAAAAATTAAATAAATAAAAGGCTCCCTAAGTAGATGTATAACTTATACCCTGTGCTGGGAGGGATGGGATGTTGCCATGTCCCCATACACAGTTTCTGGCGTTTGTCTCCAGCTTTAGGAAAAGAAGCACCATGTACTCGTGTAAGAGTCTTGAGTACTTACTCAAGAAGGAAAGGAGTTGGAAGATGTGTGACCTGAGATATTTCTAAACAAGTGGATTTTCTCAAGCACAATTTTATTTCCTGATGGAGCTGGGATGTCAGTCCCCATCTAAACAAGGAAGATGGGACTGGAAAGATAGTACAGCAGGTGGGGCCCTTGCCTTGCATGTGGCCCATCCTGGCACTGCAAATAGCTGCCTGAGTCCTGCCTGGAGTGATGTCTGAGCACAAAGCCAGGAATAAACCCTGAGAACCTCTGAGTGTGACCCAGACAAAACAAAACAAATAATCAAAGTAAAGAGGAAAATTGCTTGATGTAGGTTGCCCCTGTGGGTCTTTTCCTCTAAATAGAATCACCTCCTCCATGATGTCCCAAGGAATTCATAAATGGCCCCCAGGATCTACTGAACTAGCCCTAATCTCTTCTCTGTCCTCTCTGCAGCTCCAGTGTATGTGTGCTGGGCTATGCTTCAACGAGATCCTCAGAGTTCTCAATTCCACAAGTGGAGACAGGAGCAAAAAGCCATTTTAGTGTCTTTCAATTACCCTTCACAGCAGGAAGAGCTGTAAGACAACCAAGGGACAGTGAGGCCTAGGGATTAGACCCATCCCAGCAGAGATTCCAGCCCTGTGGAAAGTCAAACCTCAATGGCAGGTTTCCCACCTTAGCCTTCCAGGTAGCTGGAGGTAGAGCTGTTTGCTGGTTCTACCCATTTCAGGGCTGTCAGGAATGTCGCTGGCCAAATGGCCAAATGATATAAGGAAAATGACAGAGGCCAAATGATATATGGAAAAAAAATGGCTCCAAATCATTTATCATCAGGGAAACTCAAATTAAACAACAGTGATACACAAACTCAACACCAGTGAAACTGGCACATACATATGATAAAAAAAAAGTTGGCAGGGTTGTAGGAAAAAACACTCTTTCACTGCTGGTGAGAATGTCCACTTGTCCAGTCCATTTAGATGAAAACCATATGGGCCCTTCTAAACTCAGATCTGGTCTTCCATCTCATCAAACAATTCCACTTCTCTCTCAGGTAACCATACAACCAGAAATTGAAGTAGGAAACTGGGCGTCAATGGCATGTACTCCATTCCTTTGGCTATCTTCCCAGCCTTGTAAAGCTTACTTTTAGTAATAAACATATAAAGTGATGTTAGAAAGTAATTGTCTTTCTTGTTTTTTTTTTTTTGCCACACTCAGTAGTGTTCAGGGCTTACTTCTAGGTACGTGCTCAGCGATTACTACTGGCAGGGCTTGGGGAGACCATATGGGCTATCAGGGATTGACTGGGTTTGTTCCTGTGCAAGGCGAGTGCCCTACTCTCTGTATCTCTTTAACCCCAGTAATTGTCTTTCTATGACTTATTTCACTTACCATACTGCCTCAAGTTCTATCTATATCATAGCAAATGACATTTTTTCTTTTTCCTCAGGGCTGAATAATCCACTGGATGTATTTAAGGTATGTATTTTTTGTACGCTATACACCATAAAACATTTATTCATTTTTGTGGCAAATCTAGGTTGAGTCACTGTTACCATATATGGTTCTTGGGCCCTGCTAGGAGGATCCTTGAGTGCAGAGTCAGGAGTAAAGCCCTGAGCACAGCTGGATGTGGCCCTATAACAACAAAAGCCCACCTCCCCCAAAACTCATTTCTTCATTTATTGATGCAAATTATTTCAAAGGTTTCATTACATTACATGTTCATTTAATCTCAAATGAACATGAGATTAAATGATCTCTTAGAGATCCTCTTCTATTTCCTCTAAAAAAACATATCAAAAAGTTTCATTTTTTAATTTGAGGGATTTCCATTTTAAACTTTCTAAAAACTTTTTAAAAGTTGCATTCTAATTAAAAACATATACAAGTTCTATTTTTAATTTGAGGGACTCTTCTTATTGTTTTCTGTAGTAGCTTCCCCAATTTTCATTTTTTCCAAGAAATAGTGAGAATGGGCTATTTTTCTCCACATTATCACCAACAGTTATATTGTCTTTTTGATGGCAGCTACTCTACTAGGTGTGAAGAAACATCTCAGAGTAATTTTGACCTGGATTTTCCTGATAAGGATGATCTAGAATAACTATTCAGGTATTTATTGGCCATGTGTATGGCTTCTTTGGAATGTATTTCTTCAGTTCCTCAACCTATTTTTAAACCATATTGTTTTTGCTGTTATATTAAATGCACTATTTGTATGTTAATGTGTTAACTTTTTGTTATTAATACAAATGTTTTATCTAACGTTTTGGTAAAACTCAATCTAAGCAGAAAGAAAGGAAACAAAATTTGAAAAAATATCTGGGACTAGAGAGAGAAACAGTACAGGGTTAGGAAACTTGACTTGCATGTAGCAGACCCCATTTTGATACCTGTCAAGTGCATATGGGCTCCTGAACACAGCCAGGAGCACAGTTATATGCACTGCCTGTGACTCTGTGAACAGAACCAGAAGTAGGGTCTGTGCAATCTCCCCCCTAAATAAGTTAATTTTATAACATAATAATAAAAAAATGTTAAATAGGAGATGCATTCTCATTTACAGATGATATGAGCAAACCACAAAAGTGCCTACTGTATATTATTATTTAACTTCAAGAAGAAACTTTTTTCTTATTTTGAATATAATTTCTTAAATTATTGGAGTTTCATACATTTACTCAAGTAATACAATCATTACACTACTTTCTCCCTCTGTTTTGGGTATTTCAGAATGAACACATAAGAAAGCAAACTTGAATTCTATGAACATTTATTCAGTCAATTTTTTTTTGCCACATCCAGCAGTGCTCAGGGATTACTCTTGTCTCTGGACTCATAGATCACTCCTTCCAGAGCTCAGGGGACCATAGTGCTGCCAGGGATCAAACCTGGGTTGGGCACTTTGCAAGGTTAATGCCAACCCACTGTGCTATCTCTGAAACCCACAAATTTAATCTTTGCTTATGATTATGCCTGGGATTCAAAGATATTTAAAATCTCAGGAAAAATATTTATTTGTGGGATTCAAATAGTACCAACTAGTAGATGACTTCCCAGTGGGCAGAATAACTCAATAGGATTTGGTATTTAAGAGCTACCACAAAAATATTAATTTAAAATTAAAATTTAATGTATAGGAACAGAGAGTAGTAGGGAAGTTAAATTACATGCCCTGTATGCAACTGACACTAGTTAAACCCCTAGTTCCACCTATGATCCTCTGAGTACTGCCAGGAATGAGCACTTGAGCACAGAACCAGGAGTTAAGTATTGAGTACAGCCAGGTTGGCGCAAGACAACAAAACTGTTAAAGCATATTTATGCTTATAAAACATATTTATGCCCATCTTACAGTTAGGCATAAATATTAACATTTTCATGTTAAAACTTACTTCCATAGCTGAATATCATGATGGTGCATCCATTTTTATATAAAAATATTAAGCATAATACATGTTTTAATGGGAGAAATATACTTTTTAAGTCAATGAGATATTCTCTGTGACAATTGTTTCATTTCTTAAATATTTATTATCTGAGAGCTAGGGCTCTCAGATAGGACCAAATAGGATCATATGGAAGAAACAAGCTCTCTTGAATGAGAAAGAACGGGCTCTTTAAGGAATTTGTTGAAAAGTCACGCGTTTTCCTCAGTTTCCTCATAGCTGTTTTCATCTCCTTATTTCTCAATGTGTAGATAAGGGGGTTCAAAAGTGGAGTAAAAAATGGTGTAAAACACTGAAAGGAGCTTATCTATAGAGAAACGACTGAAAGGCCACACATAAATGAAAATGCAGGGTCCAAAAGAAGAGAGTGACTACCATGATATGTGCAGAACAAGTAGAAAGTGCTTTGGAAACCCCACCAGCAGCATTCTGTCGAACTGTGGTGAGAATAACAGTATAGGAGACCATGAGAAATAGAAAACCAGCTCATTGAAAGCAACCCACTATCTGATATCATAAGTATGCCCAGCACATAGGGTGTCCACGCAGGCAAGCTTAATCATAAGAGGAAGATCACAGAAAAAGCTGTTCACCTCATTGGGGCCACAGTAAGGTAAATTTACAGTAAATGCAATTTGACTGATGGAATGAATAAATCAACTAACCATGACACCGACACCAGCCCAATGCAAGTCTTCGGCTCATCATGGTCATATAATGCAAGGGTTTGCATATGGCCACATATCTATCATATGCCATAGACACTAGAAGTACCATCTCTGCCCCACCAACAAAGTGCAAAAAGAAGATCTGAGCCATGCATCCTCCAAAAGAGATGAGCTTTCTATCACTTAGGAGTCTCTAATCATTTTGGGGGTGGCAAATGGCCAACCAGATGTCTAGGAAAGACAGATTGCCCAGAAGGAAGTACATAGGGGAGGAATGCAAGCAGGGGTCAGAAATAACAGTGACTACAATGATGAGGTTACCTAGCACAATTGTCATATAAATTCCAGAGAAGAAAATAAAGTGAAAATTTTGCAGAGGCCGTGAAGTACATAGTCCTTGTAATACAAATTCTGACACCAAGGAATAATTTTTCAGGTCCATTATCTCAGGTTTCAGGGTTATTCTGAAAAATAAAAAAGGTATTCTTGAAAGTGTCTGTTAGCTGAAAGCACATGAAATAATCTACTTTGAATATAAATTTTAATTTGTAAAAGATAATCTAAACAGGTTGAGAATATGTGTCCTAGTGGTTTTATTTGTGGCACCACATGGTTCCACAAACATCATGGAGTTTTTCCCAGCACCACTGGGTGTGACCTTGAGGCCTCCAAGTTTCCTGAGGTCATCCAAGTTTCTCAGTACCATAGAACATCATTAACCTCTTTTGCATTTCTGGGCCTTTGTATTAAATCTCTATCTTTCATGACTGGAAATAGCAAGTGAGGTTCTCAGAACTTCTGAGCACTGCTTGGGAAGCCCTCCCCACAAAAATATTACCTAAAATATATTATATGTTACACTAAAAGCCAGTTCAAACAAGCATGCATATTTACCTTTTCCTAAAGTACATTTTCCTTAGAGGCTATCTAAATATTTTTGAGTAATTCCAAAGTAGTTGGGAGTTGAAAATCTTTTTCTCCTTTCCCTAGCTTTTGTCTAAGAAATATATGAAGTCAATAAAGTACAAGACCTGAAATAAAAATTCCCAGGAGGAATGAGAATGTGAAGATTTTCTGAGTGGTGTATTCTCTTCATCTGAGTAAATGTCATAGGCCAATAGGTAACTGTTTTAAGAACCAGTCCTAAGAATTTAAAGTTTAATTTGAAAAACAAATATCACCACATAAAACAAAAATAATTATACATACATTATCAAGTTTCTCCCTTATATCACTCCATGTATCCACAAAAACACATAAAAATACTATAAAAGCATTATGAAGTTAGCTATACTGTACATCAAACAACTCTTTCTCCTGAGACAAGAGACATTTCATTACTTGATGACAAAGTACGAGGAAGAGAAAAAGTCCATTCAGTTAAAACTATCTGCTCTTTTATATAAAAATCACCAATCATTTGGGCTTTCAAATGTTTAGTGATATATAGATATGAAAGCTATGTGTGTATTTATCAGCTAGCTTTCAATATTGAAAAGCATAATTTGGGAGGAATTACATTATCGGGTTATATGAGAGTTTCGGAATGGCATTTTTTCATAGTCTCCAATACATCTCAGAAAAAATCTATATGACTTTAGATATCTAAATACTTCTGATATCTAACAGTAGCAGAGTTACATTGTTTTAATCTAAAATGTTAGTATATAACACCTGGAAGAACAGCTTCTATTTTCAGGTCATGATTTCCTTTCATTATAGATAATATTCAATGTTATTTTTAGATAAGATGTACTATCAAATGTACAGACTACAAAATTATGTACCAATCATAAAATCTACCTATCTTGAGCATAAAATTCAATGATTTTTAGTAAATTACTGGGTAGAACGGTGATCTTTAAAATGGTGGCTTTGGGGCAATAGAACAGAGGGTAGGGCTCTTTCTTTATATGTAGCTGACCCATGTTCAATCCCTGGCATTCCATATGACCCTTTGAGCACTGCTAGCAGTGATTCCTAAATAAAGAGTCAGTAGTAACTTCTGAGTATAGCCAGGTGAGAGCCCCAAACAACAAAAGTGATTTGCTTAATTTTTTTTAAAAATAACTAAAAAAAATTAAATGCTTGCTTTAAATATATTCAAATATATACACAGAAGGAAGATGACTAAAAATATCTTATAAACAATAAAAGTAATGTGGTAGGTTGGCATTATCAAATAAATAAAATGTTTTATTTCTGTATGCAATCAATGGTTTACAAGAAAAAATTTTGAATCCCTTTACAATTAAAATTACATACATCTAAGAATCAACATAATAAGCACGTATCACATAAGAATTGTAAGTCACTAATTAAAAAAGACACAAGGAAATAAAAATAAGTCCTTGTTCATAAACTAGAAGCAATAAATTGTGAAACTTTGTTATCAAAGAAATATACAAATTCAATGCAAACATAAAATTAGAATGGAATTCTTCAAAATCACCAATATTATGAACATTTTAATAAAAATACTGAACCAACAGTAGCCAAATCAATCCTAAGAAGATAGAAGGCAGTATAATCCCTTCTTTAAGCTCTACTGTAATCAAAACATTGTATGTTAGAATGAAAGCTAGAAACCCAGGCCAATAAAATGGAATTGAAAACCAAAGTAATCTCAAATATATGAACATAAATATATGTTAACTGTATTTAAAAAATTAAACTGTATACACAAAAGTTAATAATGCAAAGTGGATTAACGACCTTTTTATTACAACTGAACTCACAAATACACTGAAGAAAGAAAAGTTTGGGTTGAACACTTATACTGATGTTAGAGAGTCTTCACTTATTTGACAGTATTGGCATCCACCAAACTAGAAGTGTCTCTACAATATGAGATAAAATATGGTAGAGACATTATATAATGGTAGGAAATATTTGCACAACATGTATCTCATAAAAGATTTATATTATACATAGAAAGCATTCATAAACCCAACAATAATTAAAGCAGTTCATTAAAAGTGGGAGAAATGCTGAATAGACATGTCTACTAAAAAGATATCAGCATGGGCCAAAGATACATGAAAAATTTATCACCACTAATTATCCAGGAAATTCAATTAAAAAGGCAATAAAAAATCACCTCACACTAGTGATAATGGTCTATTTCACTTACAAAAAACACACACACACATCCCAAGCAGAGTTATGGAACCCTTATTCACTATTGAAGGGGGATGCAAATTTGTTCACCCTCTGAAAAACAGTATGGAGATGAGACTTCCCTCCAAAATTATAAAGAGCTATGATGCAATTTAGCAATTTCACTCCTTGACTCAGCACTAATAACATGCAAAAATTACTAATTTCAGTAGGTACATGTATACCTGTGTTTATTGCAGAGTTATTTGTAATAACCAAGTTCTGGAAATAATCCATGCATCTGTGAGGATCAAGAAATTGTAGTATATAAATGCAATGAAAATGTACCAGTAGTAATAAAAGTCTTTTATTTTGCTTTAACATGAATGGAACTGGAGAGTATCATGTAAGCTAAGTAAGTTAGAAGGAGAAAGACATTCTTAATCTCACTTACATGTGGTATGTAAAGAACAAATTAAAGTAGTGGTGAATGTCCAATAAAAATAAACCCGTAGACTCTGACAACATAACTGAGCTTATTGAGGAACAGAGGTGGGTGGAAGGATCTATGGAAGGATCCCATGGAAGGATCCTATGAAAGAATACTGGCATTCTGGTGGTGGTTATGGTATGGAAATATTGTATCCACTGAACTCATGAACATTTAGTTTATTCCAGGACTTTTCTTGGTGAGAAGTCTCAGGCTTTCCTTTTCATTTTCCATATACTGATCTGTTCATTTATATGTGTTTACTTATTCCAACTCTATGTAACACCAAAAGTTATGTTCATTTCTGTTAATTTAGTGTAGACACAATCATAGAATGAAATAAGTCAATTGACTTAGTATTACACTATTTCTACAACACCATCAAATTTTAAAACATTATTCACATTTTTTTTTATCAATTGGGTTTGAGGTTAAAAACCAATGGCCTAATTCATCTTTTTTACAAACTGCTTCTGAGAATAAATTAGGATAGTTTGAATGAAAGAGATATTGCTTTCAAATATCTGACAGTACTGGAGCATAAATTCTATTCAAGATAATTTTTGAGGGTGTTTTACAGTTGTACATGGACTACTGATAAATTCAACATTTGGTTTAAATGAATTTTCAGAAGTTGAGTTGTATATGCAGTTCTCATTATCAGTTGTAGAGAGAGAAAACGTGTCTCACTCTTTTCCTTGGTGCTACTGTATAAATCTCCTTATAAAAGACTGTTCAGAAAAACTTCACAATTTCATAAAAGTGCATAATTGGTTTTTGTATGAGTTTTATTGCATTGAACCTTTATATAATTGAAGAAAATATCAAGAAATAATAGTTTTATAAGTTTTTCTTCCAAGAAACTAAGATATCAAGTTCCAGATGTAAGAATATCTTATTAATGTTAATATGATATAGTGAGAAAATTTTAAATCCAGTGTGCTAGATGTTTCTCAATGGTAGAGCGTATACTCTGCATGCATGAGATCCTGGTTTTGAATCCTGGGACCACAAAACAAACAAACCCACACTTCTTATTCCTGTCAATCTCAACCTCATGAACAACAACAATATGCAGGAATCAATGACAAGTATATCTGCTTTAATCAACTCTTATAACACCCATTTTAAAAAATGGTGTCATGATAATGATTCAAAATTCCATTTATTCCTTTAGAACTATGTTTATACATTAAGAATTTAATTGTAACAATTTTGGCAAATCAATAATACTTCTATTTAGAAGATTTATAAATCTGGAGCTAAGTGCTTCTGTGATATAGTGGATATAATCACAATTCAGAAACTCTTCACAAGTTTAATCAGATTACTTTGACAGACGTTTTATAGATCAGAAGAGCTGAATCATTAATGATATTCATTCTATAACCATGGAAAAATTATCTACATTAGAAAACTTATATTAAGTTTAATAAAGTTTAATATTAAACTTAATATAAGTTATATTACTTAATATAAACTTATATTAAGTTTAATAAAATACAAGTGGAATGTTGAAATAATGTATGGAAAGTTCAGAAAACAGAAAAAAACCCCCTTTGATTGCCAAAAAATCACCACATTTTTTCACTTAACATGACATAACTCTTATTAAATTGTATTCAATCACTTTAAAATTTAACATTAAAATAAATTTAAAATGATTTAAATAGGGTTCTCATTTCATAGAAATCATTATGGTTTCTTGAAGAATTTTAAAAGATTATTAACATAATTGTTAAATTTGTAATAAAAAGCAGGTTTACATTTTTGTACTGACAAATGGTTCTTAAATAAAATGACAGAATTTAAACTTAACTGACAAATTAATATTAACTCTATTTAATGTACAAGGTAATAAGATAAATTAGTTTGTCTGACTTGTATCATCTATATATCTATATATTCTCAAAGGCTCTTTATTTAACTGGAGTTAAGCTGCTTATTGCTAATGCTGCATTTATATTTCAAAATAGCAATACTTACTTTAGAAACTTCAAAAATCATGCATGTCTTTATTTCAGAGACTATTCAATCACTTTGATCTCTTGTCTCCTAAAAAAGTGATTTAGAAAAATAAGTACTTTAAGAATCTAGAGAAACTCATATTTTAGCCTTCCTTCTATCATATATATAAATAGTTATGGCCTCTCTCTCCTCTAAATTAAGACTCTCTTAAGAAGGGCAATTCACAGCCAAATTAGAAAATTGAGACTAGGGAATAACATATTTTTAGCTTGGAACTTTTGTCGAACAGAATCTCACTTACTTCCCCAAGTGACAAGTGATGGAAAAAAATTTCCAGATCTATCAATTACTAATGCAGTTATTTTTGTTTAAGCAGGGTAATTTGTATAATGTATACCATTATCTAGTTTATTGACCGGAGGTAAAATGTGTTTTCCTTTAAATAATTTCACTGGAAAACTGCATTCTAGAAATATACTGAAAGATTGGCAGTCCTATACATTACATATATAACTAATCATATTTAACACTTTGGACAATCATCAGATATATCAAAATGTTCTTTTATCTATGTTTGTATAGCAAAAAATGTGATGAAATCTCCTGGTATCTGGGGTTACTTTTTTATATAATTTATAATTACTATCCACCTTTAAAAGTAATTTTAAGCTAATGCAAAGCTTTCTTGGACAATTTCTATACAATGAACATAAATATTCTAGATTGTATGATGATTATTATCACAAAACTATAAATATTTACATGATATTCAATTCCATATTAGGCTTATTAGTACAACCTAAATTTATAAGGTATATATCATTTGTTTCTGAAATTCATTCATTATTTAGTTACAGATACATTGAATGAAGCAAGAATTTAGAAGAAGTTGGAGAACACACTGAGTAAAAACCTGGGGATAAGGAAGAATGTACTAAATGTTATGCTGAATTTTATGGAAATGTGGAGGGAATTTTGACAAGGCATATTTATTAGTGGAAAGCTTATTTCTTTTCATAAGTTGGGTGCATATCATCAGAAGAGTGCTTTTTTAAAATAGAAAGGTGAACCTTAAAAATAATGCTAGCATGGTTTGGAGAGGTAGTATATTGGTTAAGGTTCTTGCTTTACATGCAGCCAAAACAAATTCTATCCCTAGTACCACCAGGAGTGATCACAGAGCACAGAGCCAGGAAGTAAACCCTGAACACCTTTGGGTCTGACCTAAAAAACCACATGCTATTTCAAAATGGTAGTGGACTTGATCTGGTCATTATTATATGAGAAAGATCAACAACAGACTTAAAGTGTGAATGCATAAAAAGTTAGAAATTAATTCTGCTACGTTAATCAAAATCATTTAAAGTATTCTATGTGATGAAACAACAAATATAAAAATGCCATGCTTTTAACAAATATTTTATTGTATGAAAGATTTTTGGGAGGCTTCAGGTTAAGAAAATACAGAAATTAAGGACAAAAGTACACTACCCCCATAATTTTATATACCTCTCTAAACATATTACTTTTTTATTAATTTTTTTATGTTGCTTGAACGATTAATCTCAATCATTTTGTCTGCCGAGCAGACACCTGCATCAAGCTACAAACCCTGCTCTCTCGCCATGGCCCAGCTCCGCCCTCTGCCCCTCCGTCTCCCCCCACCAAGGTCCAGCTGCGCCTGGCTGAAGGTGCCTGAGGGTCTGCTGCCGGCGCCTGGCTCCATGACTTCACCAACTACCGTGCGGAGGCGCGGGGTGGGGAGTGCGAGAAACCCCACACCTTGTTGGCAGCTATCTTCACCATCCACACTCTGCAGCTCATAAGATCTCCACCAAGAGATTAAGCCAGTCTCCAGCCCAGGTTGTGAGAAACCCAGCCTACAAGGAACCAACCTTCAGAGACCCACCCTTCAGAGGAGAGTATTTCAAGCCCAGGAATGCTTGAGCCACAGACACAGATACCCGGCAGAGCAGATACCAGTTTTCCCCAGTTGCACGCGCGATTTACCTCCAAATTACCATGAATATTCTACCCACCCGTCTGAGAGAGGCCCCACAGGGTAATGAAAGTATAGCGCCCGACAGCAGAGCCTGGAAAGCTGTCCGATGCATGTTCGATATGCCATATGCCAAAATCAGTAACAAAAATGTTTATTTTCCTGACCCGAAAAGAGCCCGTAATACGGCAGCAGTAAGAAAGACAAGCAGTGCCTATAAAGTTTCCACGGCCAACCTAGGCTGCCAAAGCGGGAGAGGGACTAAAATGATTGTCTGTATTTTTTCAATACTGCGTACGCTGGCATTGGAAGCATATATCGAAGGTTCTGATGGTGCAAGCACAAAAGATCAACTATGGCATCCTTGGTCTGACTGAGGCGAGGAGGCATCAGTGGCATCATGCTGTATTTGACACCGGAGGAGAATTGTTCCTTGAAACATGTGACGAAAGAGGCTAAGGTGGCGTTGGTGTCCCTGCCAACACAAACATGGCTGTGAATACTGATTTATGTGAATGCCTAACAAACCAGGCATGGGGCAGAGCTGCTACTTGCTCTCCCTGTGCCCAGCCGCTCACAGGAGCCCAGGAGATAGCGGGTTCTAGCCTGGCCCGCCAGCCCAGCAAAGCCTTGCAACAAGCCAGACGACCCCCATTCCAGGGGGCCTCCATTTTCCACATCGACTTCTCTCTCGTCAGAGACTCCACCCAGCAGACCAGCCTATCACAGTCCGGCTCATCGAAATCCACCCTGCTGCAGTCTTTTAATCCGGCCCAGGTATGCTGATCCAGAGACAGACATGGGGGCAGAGCTGCTACTTGCTCTCCCTGTGCCCAGCCGCTCACAAGGAGCCCAGGAGGGATGGCGGGTTCTAGCCCTGGCCCGCCAGCCCAGCAGAGCCTTGCAACAAGCCAGACGACCCCACTCCATGAGGGGCCTCCATTTTCCACATCCGGACTTCTCTCGTCAGAACTCCACCCAGCAGACCAGCCTATCACAGCCCGGCTCGCCACGGCGCGGTTCATCATTAAATGCTGGACTTAGAGATGACTGCAAAGAGTATGCTACCTGCACAGCAGCAGAGCCTGGCAAGCTACCCGTGTTGTATTTGATATGCCAAATACCAGTAACAATTATAGACCTCATTCCGGAATGGATTGTGGCTCTTTATGTTCCTGGAGCAAGCAGATGCCCTTGGGCTCTACTTGCATGAGACAGGACATATGGAGATGTTACTGGGGCCGCTCGGGCAAATCGATGAACAGCGGGGAAGACAGTGAGACAGTGAACAAACCATATCGGACAATTACACGTGAAGAGATGCTGGCCAACTGTCAGCAATTTCTTTTTTTTTTTTTAAGTATTTTTATTATACCACCGTGAGATATACAAATAAAAAAGATATACAATTAAAAAAGTTCATATTTGGGTTTTGGTCATACAGTGTTCCAGCACCCGTCCCTCCACCAGTGCCCATCTCCCACCACCAACGTCCCAGGGTTCCCTCCCCCTTCCCCAGCCCCCCTCCATGGCAGGTTCTTTATTTCTTTCCCTTTCTCTCTCTTTCTCTTTTCCTTCCCTTCAGACTATGGATTACAGAACATACATTAAGAGGTTGGCATGTATCCTTTTTGCCTCTATTTAATGCTCAGTTCTAGGTTGGCATTAGTACCCTCGACAATTATTAGCACACTGTTCCATTTTTCTGTCTTACCTAACCTCTGACTCCCACACGTTTGTGATAATTTCCACCTTTGACAAGACCTCCTGATATATGTTTCACTTGACCTTGGATATTGGTATCATAATATGTACATATATATTTATGCTATGCAAATAAATGCAGTCATTCTGTATCTGTCTCTCTCCTTCTGGCTAATTTCGCTCCAACATAATCTTCTCCATGTCCATCCATTTATAGAGCAAATTTTATAACTTCATTTTTCCTAACAGCTGCATAGTATTCCATTGTGTAGATGTACCAAAGCTTCTTTATCCAGTCATCGATTTTTGGGGCACTCTGGTTGCTTCCAGATTCTGGCTATTGTGAATAATGCTGCTATGAACATAAAAGTAGGGATGATGTTTCCGCTGGGTATTTTTGGTTTCCCAGAGTAGATTTTAGGAGTGGTATGGCTGGGTCAAATG